>JAJOOR010020109.1:0-43410 GCA_036250505.1 Solanum acaule | reverse complement strand
CCCCCCTTTTATTTATTTGTTTCAGAAATAGTTTGACTAAACGGATATAATAGCGAGTTAAGTTTAAGTCTGAACCATATTCCTCGTGGGATCGATCCCAACCTAAAAGTTGGGTTCTTTATTTGACAACGACTGCTCATACTTCATTAAGGAGATGTTATTTGAGCGTATCACCATGCACAATCATCATATGATGTATGTATTCACCTCCACATCATTTCATTATAAGATATGGGTATTCACCTCCACATCATTTCAATATAAAGGATCATGGGTACTTACATCAATGTCCAACATTAGAGAGTAAGGGTAGTCACCTCTTACTCTTCTCTAAAGAATATGGGAAATCACCTCATATCCTAGTAATCTAGAAGTCATGGATAATCATCACTTCCCTCATTAATTTTTTTCTTTAGTCTAGATTTATTTTAGGCGAGCAACCCTTTCAACGTAGAATTATTCAATGTGAGAAAACCTTTCACATTAGTGTTCATATGTGTTCATGAGAATGTCCTTTCAATCAACACAACAACAATATCATAGTCAGTGACACTTCACTCTTAAAGTGTCCTTGAAGCATTTACATAGATTTCGTACAATATGCATACATTCTTAATATTGATCATGTGGGTAAATCCTTTTACAACAATCCTACTTACAATCTACTTTCATCATATAAGCTTTTACTTTCAAAGCCCTAATCATCATAGCTCATCCTATTAGCTTTAGTCTAAAAGCTCTACTAATTATCATTAATAATACATGCCTTAGTCTCAACACAATTCTAATCATCAAAGCCTACGAGTAATAATTCATCATATAAACTTGATCTCATTCAATTCATATTAATATGCCTCAATCTTAAGCAATTGAAATCTATATGACCCAATTTTAAGCAATTCACATCTATATGCCTCAACCTTAAGCAATCTAATCATACTTCATCCTATAGCCCCCAATCCCTATCTCTACTAATCATGATTCATCATGAATATAGTAATCTCAATTAATTCATGTCTATATACTTATCTCTCAATCAATCTACAATGTATTTCATCAATTCTAGAAGATTACATCTAAATCCTCATTTTCCCCTTTCATGGCATAAACCCCAATATACATCAATCTCATCTTTATCGGCATGGGTACATGTAAATTCATCCAAAAAGCATTTAATTCTATCAATTCAGTAATGAACAATTATAATCCGCTCAATTGAATTAATACCCATAACATTAGAAGAAACCCTAACTAGAATTTGGGAATTCTTCTTCTAAATTGGGGAATTCATAAGGGCTCCATGGATGAATAAGCCATCATACCTATATTACAAATCCTACAAAGCTCGGGAGAATAGAGACTTGACTTGACCTAGCTTGAACCCTCTTCTTCTTCAACTTTCTAGAGAGAGAATTATTTGAGAGAGGAACCCAATTCTTTTGGTGAGTTTGGGAGAATGACTTAAATGCATTAATTTAGAGGTCTAAAGTACTTATATAGGTGGTATAGGCTTAGGCAAAATGACCACACTTTAATCTAATTAAAACTGGAAAGTGCCATTGTATCCCTTAATTAGTGGACCAGGCTTGACCCACGAGACCACGTTGACGGGCTGTGGATGGACCTATGGTCTGTCTTAGCTAATCATGGTTCGTGGTCAGAGAATTTGTTGGCCACCCACGACACCCCCAACCACGGGCCGCAGACCCATCCACGAGGCGTGGGTCCTGGCATGGTGCTGCCTTAGGCAGTGTTCAGGGTGCCCATCTACGAGCACATTCACGGGGTGTGGACCTAACCAAGAGGCGTGGTTGGTCACTGTGAGGTGGTACCTTGGAGTTTTAACATGCTTATCCCTCTATTCGAATCTGGGGTGTTACATTATCTCCCCCTTGGGATCATTCATCCTCGAATGATGTTCTAGGCACTATTAAGGGAAACGACTCAAGACTAACAACCCATCATGCATGCAACTCATCTAAATGCACACAACCAAGTAGGAATCATCATTCAAAGCTAAACATGCTCAATGCATTACATAGAAGGTAGGAACTACATCTAACAACCCAAAATGCATGAAATTTTAGCATTTCTCATGTTCAATGAGGAAGTATCATCTCCAAGCTAAAAGCATGCTCACCACAAAGAGGAATCTCTCAAGTCCAAGCTGAGGCATGTTTCTCAGCTCATCTCATGAAGTCTATAGGCAACTCATAATCAATGAACTATAACGTGAGGAAAATCAATCATGCAACTTATTTTCTTTCGAAACACAAGTTATTTCATGAACATGCTCAACATAGGGAAATCATGGAAATGTCTAAAACACACATGACTTCACATAAAGGACAAGCCATTACGAACTCATCATCTCAAGCTAGAGGAGGAGTAGAAGGAAAAAGGATGAGGATATCGGGACATCTTATTGGTCTCGATCTCCCAAGTAGACCCTCAACTGAAAGATCCCTCCATAATATTCTCAAGGAAGTAACTTCCTTGTCCTTCTATTCTTAACTTGCTGTTCTAAGATCCCATATGGGCCTATAAAACTAAGACTAAACTTCCCAAACTCATTACACCTTCCAAAGGTTAGATATTCAAGTAAACCCAAATCATGAACATTAGGAACACTTAACGAACTTGCTATCTAAGCACACCATCCCCCTTGGGAGGAAGCCTAAACGGACTTTCTAAGCGTCACTTCTTTCAATTTTCAAGGTTGAATGAAGTTACCACTAAGCTTTCACATCCATCACGCAAGATGATTCTTAAACCAGGGTATATTATACCACTACCCTTTATAGGAGTCTACGAACTTAAAAAATTAAGGTATTATCTAAACACCCTATTCATCAAATCTTTTGATGACACCGGGGCATTAATCAAACCAAACAACATACCCCAAACTCATAATGACCATATCAGGCTCTACAATCAATAGAATCATACTAAGGTTGCAACCTATCCATACTAAGAACAACATCAAGATCTAGGATATCAAGTATATCAAGTCATAAAATACAAAGTAACACTGGAATCTAATAAGGCATAAAACACATACCGGTAGCCACATCTGGGGGACACTTTTGTTCACCTCTAGCTTGGAGAGCACAAAACCTATTCTACTTTGGGGAATTTGAACCTGAACCACTAGGATCGGATGAATGATTAGGTTGAGACCTACGACGACTATCTCCCTCATTCTCAGCAACTAAAGGACAATGCCTTATCATGTGATCTGTTTTACTACAACCAAAACAAACATTGGAACCCGCTAGACATTAGCCCGAATGTGTTCTCCCATTCTTACCAAAATCTGGCAATAAAGGCCCATTATCACCTCCTTGAGGCTTAGGGTTATACACCATTTCTTTGTTGAACATAGGATCATTAGATGAACCTTTTTCGGAAGACCTTTGCCAAAACATAGAATGACCATGTCCATCAGACCTTGCATGTGAGAAGTTACCATCATCCATTCTTTCTCTCTTAAGCCTTCTAGACCTTTCCCTATGTTTCTCCTCTTCGATCTGTTGGGCATGAACCATACGACGAGAAATGTTCATGTCATGGACAAGCATAGCGGTGTGACATTCCTTTACCACCAAGTCAAACACTCCCTAAACAAACTTACTAATCTTAGCACTAGGGTCTGCCAAAACAGAAGGAGCATACTTTTACAATTGACTAAACCTCAAAGCATATTTTTAACACTCAAAATACCTTGTCGAAGATTAATGAACTCAAGTACTTTGGCCTCTCTCATCTCAAGAGGGAAAATCTATCAAGAAAAGCACTTTTGAATCTTTTCTATTCTATGGGACCCGCTTCCTCCGAACTTGCCTCGTTCTATTGATTAAACCAAATCTGAGCAACCCCTTTGAGTTGATAAGCGGCCAACTCCACCTTCTCTAATGGAGTCGCTCCCGTAATACCAAGTAACTTATAGACTTTGTCGATAAACTCTTGAGATCTTCCTCAACTTTGGAGCCATAAAATTTGGGAGGGTTCATCCTTGTAAAGTCCCTCACTCTTGCGGCCTCAATACCCACATTTGGGTTCACGGGAGCTACAAACTCTCTATTGGCTTGGTCCGTCACAGCTTAAGCCAACACTTGAAAAGCGGATCTAAATTCTTCATTAGTCATATCCCTAGCCAAAGGGTCAATCGAAGCCTGTGGAGGAGCTTGGGGAGGAACTTCTTGATCAAAATTGTCTCCCTCCACCCTTCTCGCATTAGCCCTTATAGTAATCAAATCATATAGTATTGACCTAGGGGTACACCCTAGATGTAACATGGCGTACAGAACCCCGAAAGGCCTCATGTAAGAAACTTAGCTTTCATAACATAAGATAATAGAAAATGAGGCGAAAATTTAAAACATTTTCAAGCAATATCGAAGTCTCATAAAACAAAGCAAAAGTCTTTTAACACTTGTCTCAAAAAATCTAATACTTGAATAGTCTTAGATACACAGCCCATACAATAGTTCTAAACATAAAATGAAAGACATAAGGGAAAGGTGATCAAGCCTTGATGCTATGGGGACTCACCAAATCTTCACTTTGCTTGATCAACTATGAACCTAGCCATGAGGATGGAATTCAATATCGCCGGACACTACATTTGATAAGAATGTAGGCAAGAGTATGTGTTACTACAAGAATGTACTAAATATATTGGCTAGCATAAATCATCAACATAGCATAACATAGGAATTGGTCAATATAAGACATACCACAAGCATAAGACATAACAACAGAAGTCATAAGCATATTCAATGAACATACATCATCATAGTATAAGAGGAACACTTCTCAAGTAACCTCAACTTGTTCTTACTCAATACATAGGTCATCACCTCTAGTCACACATATCAAGAAAGGAAACTCAAGCAACAATCTAAGCTAATCTAACATCATTACAAGTAATCTCATACCAAAACATATTTACAATACTTCCCTGAAGTAACTCAAGTATAATTAGCCAAGACATGGGTAATCTCCCACTAGTCTCACTAATCATAGTAGGCCACCTTAGGCCATCCTACAAGTTTATCATCTATCATTCTCACCTTTAGCTAATCATTTATAGACATGAGGAAATCACCTCCTTGCCTTCTCATAAAGGCTAATGGGTAGTTGCCTCTTGCCTTGCTTATATATGGTCACGGGTATTCGCCTCCATGCCCAATCATCATATGATGAAGGTATTTGCCTCCACATCATTTCATTATAATATACGGGTATTCGCCTCCATATCTTTTCATTATAAAGGATCACGGGTATGTGCATCCATGTCCAACATTAGAGAATAAGGGTAGTCACCTCTTACTCTTCTCTAAAGATTATGGGAAATCACCTCATATCCTACTCATATAGAGGTCATGGGTGATCACCACTTGCCTCATCAATTTTTGCCTTTAGTCTAGATTCATTTTAGGTGAGCAACCCTTTCAATCTAAAATCATTCTACGTGAGAAAACCTTTCACATTAGTGTTCATATGTGTTCATAAGAATGTCCTTTCAATAAACACAACAACATTATCATAATCATTGATACTTCACTCTCAAAGTGTCCTTAAAGCATTTACATAGATTTCATACAACATGCATACATTCTTAATATAGATCATGTGGGTAAATCCCTCCAAAACAATCCTACCTACAATCTACTTTCATCATATAAGCTTTTCCTCTCAAAGCCCTAATCATCATACTTCATCATATTAGCTTTAGTCTAAAAGCTCTAATAATTATCATTCATAATACAAGCCTTAGTCCACTGAGGGTCTTCCGAAAATAGCCTCTCTACCTCCATGATGTAGTGGTAAGGTCTGCGTACACTCTACTTTCCCTAGATCCCACCTAGTGGGATTTCACTGGGTATGTTGTTGTTGTTGTAATACAAGCCTTAGTCCCAAGACAATTCTAATCATCAAAGGCTACGAGTCATAATTAATCATATATACTATATCATTAAATTCACATTTATATGCCTCAATCTTAAGCAATTCACATATATATGACTCAAGCTTAAGCAATTCACATCTATATGCTTCAATCTTAAGCAATCTAATCATACTTCATCATATAACCCCAAATCCCTATCTATACTAATCATGATTCATCATGAATACATTAATCTCCATCAATTTATGTCTATATACTTATCTCTCAATCAATCTACAATGTATTTAATCAATTCTAGAAGATTACATCTTAATCCTTAATTTCCCCTTTCATGGCATAAAACCCAATTACATCAATTTCATATTTCTAGACATGGGTACATGTATATTCATCCTAAAATAATGTAATTTTATCAGTTCAATCCCAAACAATCATAATCCACTCAATTGAATCAATACCCATAACATTAGAAGAAACCCTGACTAGAATTGGGGAATTCATAGGGGCTCCTTGGATAAAAGGATTCTATGGATTAATAAGCCATCATACCTTGATTACAAAGCCTACAAAGCTCGGGATAATTGAGACTTGACTTGACCTATCTTGAACCCTCTTCTTCTTCTTCTTCTTCTTCAACTTTCTAAAGAGAGGAACCCAATTCTTTTGGTGAGTTTGAGAGAATGACTAAAATGAATTAATTTAGGGGTCTAAAGTACTTATATAGCTGGTCTAAGCTTAGGCAAAAAACCTCACTTTAATCTAATTAAAACCAGAAAGTCCATTGTACCCCTTAATTAGTTGACTAGGGCTGACCCACGAGACCACGTTGATGGGTTGTTGATGGACCTACGGTCCGTCCTGGTCGAGCATGGTTTATGGTCAGAGAATCTATTGGCCACCCATAATACCCCCATCCATGGGTCGTAGACCCATCCACGGGGCGTGCGTCCTGGTGTGGTTTTGCCTTAGGCAGTGTTCACAGTGCCCATCTACAGGCTCATTCAAAGGGTGTGGACTAAACCAAGGGGCGTGGTTGGTCACTGTGAGGTGGTACCTTGGAGTTCTAACATGCTTATCCCTCTATTTCTAATATGGGGTATTACAATAGCTGAGTAGTAATTCATGAATTGCAGTTGCAAACACAATTTTAGCTTAGTGTTTTGGGCTTGCTCGAGAGACAGGTTCTAAAACCAAGGTTATCGATTGATTATTGTAGTGTACGGGTTGTTATAGGTTTAGCTCGAGAGAGTGAATCTTAACTCTCCCCTACCTATCTAGATCGATGGAGTAGATAAATTAAGGTTTTGGGTTTTTTCTAGTGTTAAGGTTGTCGTGGTTCGAGAGAACTCACTTGAACTGTAATAGTTGTTCGAGAGAAAACTATTGCACCTATAGTCTAGCCTACCCAGAGTGATTCAACAAATTATTAATAAACTTCAATTACCCATATAGTATAATTAGCCTATAATCGATTACATCCCTGGAATTCCTTTTAATATTGTTGAAACCCCTATTTTCGTAATTGTTTTAGTTGTTAATTGACAAATAAATCCCTCCATCTGACATTTGTTGTCACCGCTTTCAATTTAACTAATTGTTTATGATAATTTCTATTCCTACCACTAATTAGATTAGATTTTAACTTCATAACTAAATTCAAACTTGTACCGCACCTTGTGGGTTCGACCCCAAATCTTTGTTGGGTTTTATACTATAATACGTTCGCCCACAGCTAGTATTGGATGAGGTGTGGTTGAGCGTTTATAAAAAATGGCACCACTGCTGGAGAGTGGTATTTAGAAGTCTATTACTAATGTTTGAGTTTTAATCTTTTTGTGTTGTAGTTGAATTGACTTACTTTGTTTCGTGTTTGTGCTGGCTTGTTTGAACAAAGGAAGAAATGAATGTGAACTGGATTAATAGTAGCCAAGTTGGCCACCAAGATGATATTCGAAATCTGAACGATGTTAATGACCCAATTCAATTGGGCGGTGTTGGTGTGATAAGTCTACCTCCTGTTGAGGGGAATGTTGTCTTCCATGCCACTAGCATAATACTACAGCTCTGCTAAATGAAAGGACTATATGGAGGGCTACCCCATGAAGAACCTTACGAGCACATTCAGAACTTTGTGGACATGTGTGGTCCGTTCTCGTACAAGAATCAGTTCATCTTCGGTTGTTCCCATTCTCTTTGATGGGTGAAGCTACAAAATGGTTAGCTGACTACTGAGGAACTCCATCACCAATTTGGATTAACTTACCACAACGTTGTTTGTCAGGTTCTTTTCCCCGTCAAAGATGATGACACTCAGAGATAGTATCCAAGGGTTCAAACTCTTGGAAGGTGAAGCGATCCGCGAGACGTGGCAAAGATTTTAGAAGTTGGTACTTCAATGTCTGACTCATGGACTACCACAGAACGTGTTATTACAACACTTATATAGGAGTCTTGACTCGGTAAACAAAGGTGTTGCTGATCAACTTGTTTTCGGGGGTATAAAGCAAAAACCTTATGATATAGCATCCCAGCTTCTCGATGGCATGACCAAGATCAACAGAGCATGGTATACTCATGAGGACTGATTAATAACGTTCCAAAGACACTTAATCCTATTCTAAGTGTCAACGGTCATTAATCAGTATATAATGCAACTAAATGAGTTGGGGTCAAATCCCACAAGGAGCGGTACGTGTTTGAGATTCAATAGGAAAGTGTGAACATGGTCTGATCAGTCATAGGAATAGAAATTATCGAATAAAAACATTATCCAAATCAGGGGGTAACAAGAATGTCAAATGGGGGGTTTTGGTTTGAAATTATCAACTACAACAGTAGCAAACAATACGAAATAACAATAATGAGACGAGTTCTTGGGATGTGATTTGATTATTGGCTAATAAAGACAAATGGGTAATTGCAACTATTAGAAAATAGCTAAATATTAGTGAGTAAGCTAGATTAAAGAGGAGGTAAACTTTCTCTCGAACAATTTATCCCAAATCAAGTTGATTTCTCTCGAACATCAACAAGCATGAAAAATAAAAATAGCCTACATTTTAGTCCATTCACTCTCTCGAGCTGAACGTGTGGAAAATGGTTTAGGATTCACTCTCTCG
The DNA here is from genome assembly GCA_036250505.1 of Solanum acaule. Taxonomy (NCBI): domain Eukaryota; kingdom Viridiplantae; phylum Streptophyta; class Magnoliopsida; order Solanales; family Solanaceae; genus Solanum; species Solanum acaule. The sequence goes on along the minus strand of JAJOOR010020109.1, from coordinate 34,377 downwards.
AGCTGAACCCATGAAAATCCAATACCCACAGACCATTAATCAATAATTTTAGTTTTAAAACCATTCTCTCGAGCAAGCCAAAAACACAAGGGTAGAACTGCATTGGCAACTACAATTCTTAAATTAAACCATTATTATTGATTGAACTCACTTCTAAATAGCATTTAAACTAACAATTATCAATACCCATAAACTAAATCAGCCCAAAATCACATAATCACACCCCAAGAATTGAGGTTTTAGCTAGACATCATAAAAAGAAAAACCGTTACCAAATTGAGTTTCCATCAACTGGGTAAGACTGATTTCGTCTTTACAAAGGTCCAAATCGAAGAATATCAAAGACCCACTTCCAATTTCTCAAAAGTGAACAACTTCAATTCTTCAAAGCTAAAGGAAAACTTGTCTCACAATTCAAACTTAATAATAATATGTTCTTCAGAGTAATTGATACTAAACTAAATGTTCAAAAATGTATTTATAGTCACCAAAAATGTGTTGCGAAGAGTCACTCGGTGAAGTAAGTCGAGCTCGCAGAACCACTCAGTGATCCGCCCTTTGGTCAATTCCATCGCCATTCTGCCTTGGCCTTCAACATCCTCAAGTCTATAACTTTGGGTCATCCAACATTGCGTCGTGGAACCACTCAGCAATCTGTCGACTGCTCCTTTCTCTCACCAACTTGATTCTTTCCTTCAGGGCTTGGCACACTGGAAGTTTAAAAGGTCAAGCAGTCATTTGGTGACTCGCCAAGTGGACTTGGCAATCACCAGGTTTGCTTTGTTCCTTTTTGCAAATTAGTGTCCTTGCTTTGTCCCTCAATCCATATACCTGGAAATCAATGGTTTTATATCAGTTATTGGCATAAAATGAGCGTTTGAGGACATTAAATCTATATAAATAAAGCCCTAAATGAGTCCAAATCTCGGACTCATCAACACCCCCAACTTAAACTTTTGCTTGTCCTTAAGTTCAGCAGTTCAATAAGGATGTCTCAAATAGTGCTACAAAAGACTCAATCATGAATGCACACAACAAGACTCAACTTACTCATGCAAGGATCAATTGTGCACTCAAAGATTCAAGTTGTGTCTCACCATTATCAAAGATTCTCAAGTTCACCATACTTGCTTTAAATGCAAGTTCAAGCTCAACAAAGGTACTCAAATGCCCTCACACAAAGATGATTCCATATTCACACACAATTGTTCAACAATTTATCGTTCCAGAATCACAAACAACTCTCACACTCAAAAGATGAACACATGCATTACTTAACCCATAGGTTTGCCCTTATTTTCCAATCGACAACAGCTTCAGCTCACTCAAGATAAAAATGGTCTTTTCAAGGCATGTAACAGGGCTGAGTTTAAAGGTATGGTCATTTAGGATCAATGGTTGCTATCCTCATGAAATGTGGTATGAACATCACGTTCTTTCTTTTTCCTCAACATTCTCATTTATGCTCAAAATTCACACCATTATTCACTTCTTATGGAATACCGGACACCCCATTTCTTTTGCAACTTTCACAACTTTATTTCTCAACTTTTTCGTTCCTTTTCTTTTTCATTCTTCTTTTTTTTTTCTCTCCTTTTTTGTATGGAGGGGTTCCATCTTTCTTAAAACCATGGATCAAGGGGGAATTCTTGCCCCTTCTTTATTTACCTTCTCTTTTCACCACACCCCCAACTTAAGCTTTTTGCCTAAGTTGGCTATTCAAATAAAACACACTTTATGAGGATTATGGGTGAATGGATAGAGAGGGGTTACAATTTCATCAAGTTTCTTCCAACAAAAGTATAAGGCTCAGAGGTTGTTCAAGCAAAGTTCACACATCTCACAAGGTTGGCCACAAAAGAGGTATATTGTCAAATTGGTTCACTCTTCAACCGGACCAACGGGCCAAATTCTAGGTGTCATCACACAAGGTTCACGGTAAGCTCATCACAGAGGGCATTGGCACCAATATCAAACAAGACTCCACACTTTCACTAGTGTGCAATGTTCATCACAAGAGACTCATTTGATAATCGACTAGTCACAACGAGATGCAAAAAGTTCACATATTGTCTATGCAACTTTATTTGGCCTTATCATAGGTGCACATTCATTTTTGTTTGATTAATAGCACTATTCAAGTCATCGGTATTGATCATAACCGATACTCATATTTGCAAAAGAACAACCATAATTAACCACAATCAAAAGGTGGCAAAATTTTTTAGAAGGGTCAAAAACGATTTGCATTCAAAATACGGAGCCACAAGCTCAAACATCCACAAAATAGTGTCAAAACACAATTTACAGCACAAAAACCCAATATATACAAAAAGAATAATCACAAGAGGAAGGTATAGAAATACCTCACCCCAACAAAAACAAAAAGCAATTTGTCCTCAAATGTAACAAAAAATCCAAAAGTGAATAAAAATGACAGAGAGAGGGGTAAAGAAGAGTCATGTCTACACAGTCTTTCCATATGTCTGGGCATCAATGCCCGATGCAACACTCAGATCATGAGCATCAGTGCTCGGAGTCACATCAGCAGTACCAGCTCCACTGGACCCAACCTTGGTAGTGTCTCTCAAGGAGGTCTGGCAGGCAATCTCAAACATCGCATCCTCAAGGTCAGCGAGATCATCATATACGGCAACATCTTGCTCCCCAAGCTACTCCTCATCAGTCTCCGCCTCAAATGCATCAGCTGCCACATCCTCCATAGGTATATATCCGGTGGTAGTCGAAGGAATCTCAGAAGTGAAGTGAAGTAAGTGGACTTCAAGTAGTCCACATTCTTCCTCAGATTTGCAACCTTTCTTTCAAAGTCGTTACCTCTGAAGTGGCCCCCTGTCGACTCTCACAAGTCTCTACTCTCGTAGTGAGAGTGTTAATAGATGCTTGGAGAGGTGTAAGAGCAGCTAGGATAACACTCTCAATCATCCACGGTTCAGTAGCCTCTAATTGGGTAGCCCTCACATTCGCAAAATATTCTAAGTTCCCCATCTTCAGGATCATGGCCTGAGTGATCTTGGTGGGCTGGGAAGCAGTAGAAGCACCAGAAGTCAGGAAGGAAGTGGAAGTACTTGAAGGCCCGTAGGCCGGAGTAGGCACGGATCTCTCTACAGGTATAGAATCAATGTCCACCTTCAGGGACGCATCCACTGGAGCTGCTCTCCTCGTGTATGCCTCCTCCCAAGTGTACTCAGCCTCTATACGCAGGATGTTTGTGGAGGATGTAGGAGTGACCTTAACATCCATCTTCTCATCACGAGGAACTCCAGCACGCCCGCCCTGTAATCAAGACCGGGAAGGCAAGGGATGTCTGATGTTGTTTGGCCCTCATGGCCATCTCCTGCTCAATTATCAATCCCAAGTTGAGCCGTTTCTTTGGTATGATCAACCCTAGACAGGTTGCCTTTGCATGGTAGAGAATGGACTCATAATGTGAAGACATAATAGAGTTGTTGATGAATCTGAACCAGTACCATGTAGCTAAATTCAAGTCTTTCTTCTTTATCTGGACTCCCGCCTCAATCCACCTGGGGGTGGTAAGAGAAATAAGGTGGGCAAGCCAGCCCTTTAGGTTATCGAGGGACTTAGCTGTCGCCAGGCCCTCATATTCATGCTCGATGCATGTGGCTCTCTCAAATACAATGTTTATGTGATCGCTGCTACACCCAACTTCTTTTCCTTGGACCATGACAGGCTTCACCAGTCTAAAGGCACTAGCCTTCTTCTTCCCTTGAGGAACCAGATCACCGTAAGCAGAATATAACTTACGGACCTAGTGGAGATATACGGACGTCGGGGCCTGGTGAAGATATCGAACCTATGCCACCTAAGTGTGTCTAATAATAGAGAGTACTTGCCCTCTAAGCCCTTTATGGACATCAACTTCTCTTTCGGAATCGTCCTCAGTCCCTCGACTTTTAATCTGTTGAGTAGCTAGGGAATAGGGTCCTGCACTGGGGCCATAGTCGATGCCTGAGATGGCACTGTAGCATCTGTAGGAGGGGTGGCCTCTTGAACTCTCACTGAGTCTAGGCGAGACCTAGCACGAATATTTTCCTGTCGGGACTGTTGGGGCAGGTCATCATTCGGCTCAGAAGATGCAGCTTGGGAGTCAAAGGACTCTCCCTCTCTGCCAGAGTTGCACTATGGAACTTCAGATGTGGGCTTCTTGCGCTTGCCTTTTCCTCTCTTTGGAAGCTCTTTCCTTACGATTTTTGAAGGGGTAGATGCCCCCTCGTTGATGACTATGCCCTGTGCTCTTTTGGGGGGCGTCATGCCTAAATTTGTTCTAGCCATCTCTGCAAAAACATCGAAAAAAGTTAGAAACATTTCAAGAAAATTCACAAAAATTATATTGTAGACAGACTTGCTGAACCGATCGGTGAGTCGCCGAATAACTTGGGCGAGCTAGATCGGACTCGCCGAAAGGATTGGCTCAATAGGTTTCCAACAAATTGCCTATCGGTGATGGGAAAGGCCTTTCGGCAAATCGCCGACCTCATTCGGCAAGCACAAACTAGTCTGTCGAAAGTTATAGTGCATTTTAGGGGATAGGGGCTCAAAAAGGGCGATCAAAAAAGACTTTCGGCGAGTTGTCGAGTGCACTTGGCAAACTCAGGCTTCTCGCCGATAGTTACAGAACCAAAAGCATCAAAAACCATGAAACTAAAGGCGATCACAGGGAGTTCAGCGAACCACCAAGTGGTTCGGTGAGCTCGACCCATCTCGTTGAACTGCCCAACGTACCTACTTTCTATCCCAACTTCCAAAATCAACCCCACAGCCCCCGAAAACAAAATCAAAGCATACACTTATTCAATTAGACTTAGACCCATAAGACCCATGCCACCGGGGTAATCAGACTTCTCCAGGTTTGGAAAAAATTGGCCATTTGATGACTTTAGCCCTTCAGAATAACGTCAACCGCTCTATCATTGGGCAAAGCAAATCATTTAGCACAAATATGGGTTACTCAGACTTCACCCGACTAGACCCAACAACAATTAAGCACAACCCACAAGAATTTTATTAATTCTAAGGCACGAAACTCGGGAAATCAACAACTTAGGCATTCAAATCATGTTATTGAAAATAAAGCAGGCAGACAAACATACAAATGCAAATTCAGTGAGGCCCAACACACTTCAAAACAATTTATAACAATACAATTGAGTTTAATAGCTAATTTATGAGTTTGGGTTCGGAAAACCAACCTTCAATGCAGAATATATAAACTTGTGACGCTAGGCTGCAAAGTGTCCGAATCCAAACACACGATCAATGACCAAAAAGCAAGAAAATGCGGGAAAATAGGCAATATAGAGTGCAGGTGTGATCCTGTGAAGTTAAAAATTGAGGGAATGTGAAAGAATTTGAAATTTTAAACCTTTCCTTTTAAAAACCATTTAGTTCTTACTCTTTTGGTGACATTATTTTTGCTCGTTGAACCACTTGGCGACACGTCGAGTGGGTACTTACCTCGAATAGTTTTACAGGACCTCCAGTTAATGTGGGGGTCCAAACAGCGGACTAAGTCAGGATCGCCGAGCTGTTCGGTGACCCACTGACTAGTCCATGGGCCCGCCGAGTTTTACAGACTCCATCTTTTGATTTCTTGAGTCCAATGGCGATCCAAGTCGGGCTTGACGACCTCTTCAGCGAGTCACCGACTGGACATTTTGCTCGCCAACCTACACTTTTCAAACACATTCTACACTTCAACCTACACAATCAACACATGATTATTTCAGAAACAAAAAGAAAGCAAATAAAAACTTGGGTTGCCTCCCAAAAAGCGCCTTAGTTAACGTCCTGGCACGATGCAAGTCCTCGCTCAAACATTATTCTAGGGGTTTGCCATAGTGTCACTAGGCAATCCCCTTGTTGTCTTGGGTTTAAGTGAGATGAAATTTGACCCATTTGGGTGTCCAACTTCTTGATAGAGATGGAATGAGAAGTAACCGTCTGGTTAAGGGTCGATACATCTTCCTTCATTTCCTTCAAAATTTTATAGGACCCTTCAACCTTGTTGAGAATATGAGAGAGCATATCCTCGGACCGGCCACCCTTAGAATCTTTGGGCTTTTGACACTCGTGGGGAGGAACGTACCTATTCTTCTCCCCATCTCATTTCTTCTAAGTGAGGTTACGATCCCTCCACTCTCTGTCACGATCTCTCCAGCCTTCATCCTTGTTCCAACCTTGGTTACCACCCTGTCTTGGGTAGTTAGCGTGATAACCTCCACCTTGGTTGGCTAGGAAGTTCAATTTTTTTTATACAATGCTTCGAACTTAGCCTCATCAGGGATTACACACCCAACACCCACAACATTGACACTTCTAGCACAAAGCTCCCATGATATTTTTGGCCAAAATGTCTAGTTGTGTCATCATATTTGCCATGTTTTGGTCCCTCTCTTGCTCTTTCTCAAGCTGCTCTTTTGTCAATTTAAAAGTGAGAGGGGAGACCTGATCTTTGCGAGTGTACCATGCCTGATTAATTTTGGTCATACCATCCAAAAGCTGGGATGCTATAATGTAAGGTTGTTGCATCAAACCTCCCATAGAAAGTTTGTCAGCTACGCCCTTGTTCATCGAATCAAGGCTTCGGTACAAATAATGCAGCAAAATGTTGTCGGGCAAACAATGAGTTGGGCATTGCAGCACCAACTTCTTAAATCTTAGCCAAGTCTCATGAATTGTCTCACCCTCCAAACGCTTGAAGCTTTGGATTTTGTCCCGAAGTGTCATCATCTTCGAAGGAGGGAAAAACTGCACTTGAAATGCGGTGAAAAGCTTTTCCCATGAAGTTATGGAGTCTCTTGGTAGTTGAGCTAACCACTTGTATGCTTCTCCCATTAAAGAAAATGGGAACAACCTCAACTGGACTCTTGGGATATGTTCTTGAAGGAGAACGACCCGCAAATATCAACAAAGTTTACTTATATGTTTATGGGGATCCTTATGAGCCAACCCACCAAATAACCCTTTCAATTGTAAGAGGTACAACATGGTGCTTATAATGTGGAACACATCATTCCCTTCATCCGGAGGCAAGCGAATGGCGCCAATTCCACCCATTAGATGAGGGTCATTAACATACGGTTCATTGACATCATTGAGGTTGCCGATGTCATCTTGGTGGCCCACTTGGCTACCACTGCTTCCGTTGACACTCATTTCCTCTTTTTCAAACAGCAACACACAAACCAAAACTAAAAATAAGTAGATTCAACTATGACTAACAAGAACAAAATTTAACTTTACCAAAAGAATCTTAACCAACACTACTCCCCGGTAGAGGTGCCATTTTGATTAAACGACGTTTCAAAGACACTTCATCCAATTCTAAGCGTCGATGATCGTTAATCAGTATATACCCAACTAAATGAGTTGGCGTCGAATCCCACAAGGAGCGGTACGTGTTTGAGATTCAATAAGAAAGTGTGAACATGGTCAGATCATTCATAGGAATAGAAATTATCGAATAAAAATATTATCCAAATCATGGGTGACAAAAATGTCAAATGGGGGGTTTTGGTTTGAAATTCTCAACTACAACAGTAGCAAACATTATGAAATAACATTAATGAGACGGGTTCTTCGGATGTGATTCAATTATAGGCTAATATAGACAAATGGGTAATTGAAACTATTAGAAAATAGCTAAATATTAGTGAGTAAGCTAGACTAAAGAGGAGGTAAACTTTCTCTCGAACAATTTACCCCGAATAAAGTTGATTTCTCTCGAACATCAACAATCATGCAAAGTAAGAACAACCTACAGTTTAGTCCATTCACTCTCTCGAGCTGAAAGTGTGGAAAAGAGTTTAGGATTCACTCTCTCGAGCTGAACCCATGAAAACCCAATACCCACAAACCATCAATCAATAATTTTAGTTTTAAAACCTCTCTCTCAAGCAAGCCAAAACCACAAGGATAGATCTATATTTGCAACTACAGTTCTTAAATTAAACCACAATTATTGATTAAACTCACTTCTAAATTGCATTTAAACTAACAATTAGCAATACCCATAAACTAAATCAGCCCATAATCACGTAATAACACCCCAAGTTAAAAAGACAGACATCATAAAAAGATAAAAATTGATACCAAATTGAGTTTCCATCAAATGGGTAAGATTGATTTCGTCTTTATAAAGGTCCAAATCGAAGAATATCAAAGACCCACATCCAATTTCTCAAAAGTGAAAAGCTTCAATTCTTCAAAGCTAAAGGAAAACTAGAGAAAACTTGTCTCACAGTTCAAAACTTAATAATAATATGTTCTATAGAGTAATTGTTACTAAACTAAATTTACAAAAATGTATTTTTAGTTGCTAAAAGTGTGCTGCAAAGTGTCACTCGGCGAAGTAAGTCGGGCTCGCCGATCCACCCTTTGGTCAATTCCATCGTCCTTCTGCCTTGGCCTTCAGCATCCTCAAGGTCTGTAACTTTGGGCGATCCAATACTGCATCACGGAACCACTCGATGATCAGCCAACTGCTTTTTTCTCTCGCCAACATGGTTCTTTCTTTCAGCGCTTGGCACACTGGAACTTTAGGCGGTTAAGCAGCCGTTCAGCGACTCACCAAGTGGACTTGGCGATCACCAGGCTTGCTTTTCTTCATTCTTTCAGCTTGCTTCATTCCTTTTCGCAAATTAGTGTCCTTTATTTGTTTCTCAATCCATATACCTAGAAATCAAGGGTTTTGCATCAGTTATTGGCACAAAATTAACATTTGAGGACACTAAATCTATATAAATAAAGCCCTAAATGAGTCCAAATCTCAAACTCATCAAGGACCAAGTGTCTCCTCTCACCTTTAGAATGACAAAAGAACAGATTGAGAAGGACTAGGAGAAAGACCAAAACATGGCCAAAATGATGACCCAGCTTGATATCTTGTCGAAAAATGTGATAGGTATTGGGTGGAAGAGTGTATATGTTGTTGGTATTGGTGGAGCAAACTCTAATGAGGAGCACTTTGAAGCATTGTATAATGAGGAAGTGGTCTTCTTTGCAAATCAAGGTGGACGGTTTTGTCCAAACTATCCATGGCCTGGTGGAAATCCGTGTTGGAATAGAGATGATGGATGGAGAGACCGTGACAGAGAATGACGTGACCGTAATTCTACTTGGAAGCAAAGGGATAGTGAAAAGGAAATAGACATCCCACCTCATGAACGGCAAAACCCTATAGAGAAAAGAGCTGACCCTGAGAACTTCCGTACGGAAGACATGTTTGCACGCTTTCTCAATAAGGTAGAAGGGTCAGACAAAGTGTTTAAAGATATGGAGGAGGACGTCTCAACTCTCAAACAGATGGTGACTTCTCACTCAGTCTCTATTAAACAGCTGAAGAAACAAATGGGCCAAATCTCGACTCATTTGAATCCAAGGCAGAAATGAGGGCTGCCTAGTGACACAATGGCCAATCCCAAAAATGAAGTTTGTATTGGTATCTCCGTCATTCCACGATGTTAAATAAGGCTCTTCTTGGGAGGCTACCCAAGTATTTTATGCTTTTAAATTTTTCTTTTGAGTAACGGGTGTTGATTTTGCAAGTTCAAAAGTTGAAAGTGCTGGAAAAGAAGTAGTAGGCGAGATAAAAGTCCAATCGGCGTCATGCCGAAAAGGTCAGTGTGCCTTATTTTGTCTGTCGTTTGAACCACCCATCTTGATGGGAGATTTTGTAAAACTTGGCAAGCCAAAAGCTCAGTCGTCGATTCGTAGAACAGGTCAGCGAGCCTGACATTAATCGTCGTTTGAACCCCCAAATTGATGGGAAGTTCTGTAAAACTCGGTAAGCCAAAATACCACTCGAAGCAACGCCAAGTGGGTCAGCGGACGCGACTTTGTTCGCCGATTGGTGTGCAAACTGAAAGGTTTTAAAAGGCCAAATGGTTTAAATTTCAAAAATCCTTTCACTTTCCTACTTTTTAACTTCTGCACTATCACAATCGATACTAGATTTCTCATTTTTTTGTGCTTTCATTTTAATTTCACTTGGGATCTTTTCTCAGGGTGGATTATGGGGATTCATTACTTCCTAGCTTTCAAATCTTTTCGGCATACAAGGATGGTTTTCAGAACCCCAAACTAAATGAAATCAAATGTGAGTGTTTATTTTGTGCTCGATATCTATGTGTTTTGTTGATCGTTGATAATTGGTTTGTCCATTCTTAATTGAAATTGTAATTAATTGGCATTAAATTATTAATTCCTGTGTCGTTTCTTGTTAAACTGAGTTTAAATTGTTTGGTTTTATTGTAAATATCTTGGGTCTAGCGGGGTGAAGTCCGAGTAACCTCGAATTGTGCTAATTGTTGAATTTGGCAGGACGATAGAGCGGTTGACATCATTCATAAAGGCAAAAGATGTCGATTGGCCAATTTTTGCCAAATCGAGGGAAGTGTGGGTACCCCCAGGGCATGGATCATATGGGTCTAGTGTGAATTGCATTATTTTGTTGTTTAATTTTGTTTTCATGGGCTTCGGGCTTGATTTTTTAAGTGCGGGGTGAAAAATCGACACGATGGACTACTTGGCGAGCTGGATCGAGCTCACCGAGTGGTTCGGCAGTTTGCCAAATGTCTCCTAGATCACCCTTTATTTCTTGAAATATTGAGCTTGTGTTCTGTAAGTTTTGGTGATACGCTTGTGCTCACCGAGTTCACTCGGCGACTAGCTGAAAGTCTCTTCTGATCGCCCTAATTCCTATAATTGATCCGTAACTTTCGGCGAGCTACTTCTAGTTCACCAATTGGTGTCGGCGATCCGCTGAATGGCCCTGGACATCGCCAACCAACTTTGATTTTTGAGCATTTCTGTTCTGGAACTTTCGGCGAGCTCGACCTGGCTCGCCAAAGTAGTTCAGCGGCTGACCGATCGGTTCGGTGAGTCTTCCTGCAACTCTCTTTCTATAATTTTTCTTTTGACTTTTTCTAACGATTTTCAGATTGTTTTGCAAGCATGGTTAGACCAAAAGTAGTTGGTAGAGACATACCACCCCAAAAGCAGGCACGGGGAATTACAATCGATGAGGAAACAACTGCTTCCTAGGCAAAGGCTACAAAACTAACTTTAAAGGGAGGTAAATGCAAGGGCAAGGCACCCATAGAATTAACACCAGCAGAGGACAGCTCTGATAGTAAGGGGGTGTATGCCACACACCTCACTACCTCTGGAAGTGAGAGTTAGTCATATGAGGATTCTACGGCTACTATCTCCGAGCCGGAAGATGACCAATTGTTACAAGCCAGGAGAGCGGAGCTACGCTCCAAATCATTAAATGATCCATCTAGGATCCCGGTGCCTCCGACACCTATTCCTCCTCCCACAGCTCCAGCTCCTCCTCAAACACAGACATTGGTCCCTGCACCACAAGTTCAGGGTTTTTCTCCTCGATCGCTCAACCGACTAAAGGCCGAGGGTTTGAGGACAATTCTAGAAGAGAATAGATTATCTACCAATGGTGTGGTGGATAGGTAGCTAAAGGCGTGGAGCACTATCAAGTTCCACATGTTCGGGGTGTTTACAAAACCTCGAGGCACCTACATATTTACTTAGGTGCGAGAGTTCTATTAGGCCTACAGATAGTTGTGCCAAAGGGAAAGAAGAAGGGAAGTGCGTTCAAACCGGTGGAATTTATGATGGTTTAAGGCAAGAAAGTCAAATTCCACTACATAGATATAAATGTTATCATGGGTTCTCATCAGACTTTATGCATGATTACATCGATCTGGTCAACAAAAAGTCCCTGGATGATCTCAGGGGTTGGCTGGCACCCGTTCTCTTTGATGTCACCCCAAGGTGGATAGAGGTAGGTGCACCCATAGAAAAGAAGGACTTGAATATTGCTGCTAGATACTGGTTCGGGTTCATCAGTAGCACCATTATGCTGTCTCAAAACGAGTCCATCCTCTGCCACCAGAAGGAAGCTTGTCTTGGTTCTATTATAGCTATAAAGAGGCTAAATTTAGGGTTGTTGATTGAGCAGGAGATGGCCATAAGGTGCAAAAAGAGCCAGACCTCACTCCCTTTCCTCCTACTGATTACTAAATTATGCCAGCGGGCCCGTGTTCTGAGAGATGAGAAAATAGATATGGAGGTGAAACCCACCTCTTCTACTGAGATCTGGCGTATTGAGGCCGAGTATTTATGAGATGAGGCTGACAGGAGGAGGGCGGCACTGGTGGATAAATCCCTGGAGGTTGATGTTAAGATGTTGCTGACAATGGCAATTATGCCCCCTCAGGCTAGTGGACCTTCAGGTACTTCTGGCCATTCTATTTTTGATGCCCTTGGTTCTTCTATTACACCCGCTCTCACTACTTTTGTTGTTGCTACTGCTACCTCTACGCCCCTAATCAGCCAGGCCATGTTGTACAAGATGGGCCATCTGGCTCATCAGCTGATGTACGCACCTCCCAGGTTAAGGTTGTTGTGTTTGGGCTGATAGAGCGGGCCATTACTGCTGCTTTAGCATCGATAAGGGATGAGTTAAGGGAGCACCCAACGTTGATTGCGGGCCACAAGTTGGCATTGGACGTCGTTACAGTTAGAGTTGAGGATTGTGAGCAAAGTGAGGTTGTTGTTGATGTTGTGACGGCCTTGAAGGCCGATATTACTGGGTTGAGAAAGGATGTGGACCAGGTGAAGTTCACTGATTGGACTATGTTATTTGGGACAGTGAAGATTCACGACATGCCGAGTATTGATGTTCCGACTAGTTTTGAGGTTCCTCCGGCTACTACCAGAGATGAGGTTAGAGCTGATGACGCTGAGGGTGAGTCTGATGGAGAGACAGATGAGGAACTGCTCGGTGTGAAAGATGAGAATGTCTATGATGATTTGGCGAACCAAGAGGGTGCCATGGTAAATACATCTATGCATGCCTTATTGAGGGACATGTCTATGGTGGGCTCTAGTGGAGCCAAGGATGCTGAGACACCGGGAAATGATGCCCAGACTGAGGGAATAACTGATATGAAGACTTCACCCCAGGCCTAGCCTTTTAAGATGATCTTCTTGCCTCCTTATCGGTTATATTTAGACTGTTTCTGTTTTTATTTACATTTGAGGACAACTGCTTATTTTTGTTGGCGGAGTGAGGTATTGCCATACCTACCTCTATTGGGCTGTTTATGTGAATATTAGCTAGTTTTTAGTTTTGGTTTTGTGAATATTGGAGCCAATTTATGTCTATATATATATCCTGCTTGTTGAGACATTGTGGTCCATTGTTTTTAATCTATAAAGGGTTTTGACCAATTTTAAAATTTTTACCACCTCTCTTGTGTGTGATTGCGGCTATTCTCTTGCTAATTCTAGTATCGGTTGTGGTCAATATCGATGACTTGAATAGTACTTTTAATTGAACGGCATGAATGTGACTAAACATAGGCAACATATGAACTTTTAGCATCTCATTATGACTAGCCGATTGTCGATCAAGTCTTTCGTGATGAACATTGCACGCTTGCTAGAAAGTGTGGAGTCTTGTTTGATAATTGTACCGAATGCCTTGTATAGTGAGATTATCTTGAATATTGTGCTTGATGACACCTAGAAATTTCCCCGTTGTCCTGATTAATTGATTGAAGTAAGCGAGTGAAATGATCTTAGGAAAAAGTTTCAAAGAGTGAACCAAATTGATAATATACCTCTTTGTGGCGACCGTGTGATAAGTGTGAACCTCGCTTTGCACCTTCTGAGCCTATCCTTTTCTTTGGAATAAACTGGAACAACTTTGACCTCTTTCTCCCATTACCCATAACCTTCATGAAGTATTGGTTTGTTTGAATAGCCAACTTAGGCCAAAAGCCTAAGTTGGGGGTGTGGTGAAAAAGGAGGAAAGTCAAGAAGTGTGAAAAAATTCTCCCTTGATGGATTTTTTTGAAAAAGATGGAACCCCTCCATATAAAAAAAAAAGAGAAAGGAGGAAAGAAAAATTGTGAAACTAAAAAAAAGGAATGAAAAGAAGAGTTGTGAAATTAAGTGTGTGAAAGAACCAAAAGAAATGGGGTACTCAGTGAGTCATGTTTAGTTGAATAATGGGGTGAATTATGAACATGTTTGAATGTGAAAGAGAAGGAGAAAAAGTGATTTTTAGGCCATACTTCATAAGATTATTAGAAAAATTCATACACATTATAGAATATTCAGGCATAAGCTAAGTAAAAAGAAAGCAGACATAATGAAAAGTCAAATAGAATTTCTAGGAATACAGATAGACAAAAATGGAATAAAAATGCAAATGCATGTAGTACAAAAAATAATTAACTCAAATGAACAGGTAGATACAAAAAGAAGGTAGAAGCCAATAAGCCTAAATGACCATACCTTTACACTTAGCCCCATTACAAGCCTTAAAAAGACCTTTATGATCTTAAGTGAGCTGAAACGAATGTTGATTGGAAAATAAGGGCAAGCCTATGGGTGGAGTCATGCATGTGTTCATCTTTGTAAGCGTGAGAGTTGTATTTGATTCCAGAATATTAAATTGTTGAGAAATTTTGTGTGAAATATGGAGTCATACTTGTTGTGAGGACATTTGAATGTTGTTGTTGAGCTTGAACTTGCATTTGAAGCAATCACTATGATCTTGACTATATTTGATAATGGTGAGTCACAATTTGAAACTTTGAGTGCACAGTTGAATATTGTATGTGTAGTTTAAAACTTTTAGGTGCATTTCTGTTGATGTCCTCAAATGCCTAATTTATGCTCTAAACTGATGTTCAGTGGTGATTTCCAGCAATGAAGGCTTAGGAGTAAGGCAAGGACATTACCGGGCAAGAAGTAGCAAAAAATCTAACGAAGTTGAAGGAAGGCAGTCCTGGTGATCGCTAAGACCACTCGACCAACCGTTTTGTGTCTCTTTAGCTCGCCTAAAGTTCCAGCGTGCCAGCCCTAGGGAAGAACCTACTTGGCGACAGAATTAAACAGTCTGCAGATCACCGACCGACTCGGTGACATCAACCTTGATTGCCTAAAGTCACAAACTATGAAGTCTAATTGTCAAGGCAAACCGGCGATGGAATGGAGAAAAGGGCGGATCGCCGAGCTAGTTGGCGAGGCACGACTTACTCCGCCTAATGGACTTGAAGGCCGAAAATTGGGAAATTGTAAATTTAAATTTAAAAAAGAAAAGATGTTGAAGTGTGTTACCATCTCATCTAAAAGCTTAAGTTGTTAGAGAGAGCATAATTTTATTATTTAATTATACTCTCAACACTCACCCTCACGTGCGGGCCTCATTTTTTTAATGGGCCAAGCACGTGGAAATTGTTTATTTTTAATATGGGTGGTGGTGAAATTCAATCCCAGGACCTCTGCCTGCTCTGTTACCATGTTAAAGTGTGTGACCATCTCATCTGAAAGTTTAAGCTGTTAGAGATAGCACACTTTTATTATTTAATTATATTATGAATAAAAGAAAGGACTTCTGGAAGTTGTGATTCCACAGTTCTTAGAGTTTTAGTTTTCTTTCAGTTTTTGAGTTCCTATTGGAGACTTTGAAGCTTTTGAGGTAAAATTTTGAGGAATTTCAATTGCATTTTAGAGCTAATTCAATTTGGAGCATTGTAGAGACTTGGAAACCTTTACCCAGCTCATGGCTAATATAGTTTGTAATTGTATGTGTAGCTAAAACCTTAATTTTTGGGGTGTGATCATGTGATTATTGTCTTAATTAGCTTGTGGGTATTGTTGGTTTATGATTTAAATGTTTTTTAATGTGGGTTTGATTGATAGCTAAGTAGTAATTCATGAATTGTAGTTGCAAATACAATTTTAGCTTAGTGTTTTGGGCATGCTCGAGAGAGCTGTTATAAAACCAAGGTTATTGATTGATGATTGTAGCATATGGGTTGTTATGGGTTCAACCCGAGAGAGTGAATCTTAACACGCTCCTACCTATCTAGCTCGAGAGAGTAGATAAATTAAGGTTTTGGGCTGTTTTGTTTTGTAGTGCTAAGCTTGTCGAGGTTCAAGAGAACTCGCCTTCACCGTAATAGTTGTTTGAGAGAAAACTATTGCACCTATAGTATAGCCTACCCACAGTGATTCAGCAAATTATTAATAAAGTTCAATTACCCATATAGCATAATTAGCCTATAATCGATCACATCCCGAGAATTCCTCTCAATATTGTTACAACTCGTGTTTTCATAATTATTTTAGTTGTTAATTGACACATCAATCCCCCCATCTGACATTTGTTGCCACCCTTCAATTTAACTAATTGATTATGATAATTTCTATTCCTACCACCAATTAGATTAAATTTATAACTTTGTAACTGAATTCGAACTTGTACCGCTCCCTGTGGGTTTGACCCCAACTCTTCATTGGGTTTAATACTAGATTACGATCACCCAAACTAGTATTGGATGAGGGGTGGTTGAGCGTTTATCATGGAGTCCTAGAATTTGTCTTGTTAGTCAAATTGTGTAAATCTTGGTGAATGTGGGACATGATCTTGGTCAAAAATTTAATGAGGGAACCAAATTGTCCATAAAGCCTTTTGTGACTACCTTGTGAGCGTGTGAATCTATATTGACACCAATTGAGCCCAACTTATTTGTTGACAATGAAAATTGCCCTCTTGAACAAAATTAACCCTACCTTCTCACCAAAAATCCTTTTTGAAGCAATGTGATATTTGAAAAGCCAACTTAGCCCAAAAGCCTAAGTTCCGTGTGTGAAAAGGGAAGATTAATTAAAGACAAGTTAGGGCAAAATGAAGAAGAAATGAGACTCAAATCTGAATGTTTTACAAAAAAAAAGGAACTCCTCCTTATAAAAATGTAAAAAATTATATGTCTGTTGCATCATCACTGTGATGGAAACAACTTGGAAAAATTAAAATGAAAAATAGAAGTTAATGAAATAAAGGGGTATTCCAAATAAATTGAGTGGAAAGTCATGATTTGAGTTCTCAAATGAAAAGAAGAAAAAGAACTTGGGAAGAGGTGATGATGATTGCAATAATTCTTTGAAAAGGTATAACTCACCAATCAAAATTTACCATGCCTTAGCCCTCAGCCCTATTACAAGCCTAAAGGACCCTTGAGATCTTACAGGTACTAGGATCTGTGATGATTGGAAAATATGGGCAAACCTATGGGACAAAGCTTGCATGTGTTTCTCTTTTGAGAGAGAGTAAGAGTTGCATTAATTTCCATTACCTTTGTTATTTTGTTTGCAAGAGCATTCAATCGTTAATAATGTTAGGGCTCTTGAATGCATTTGTTGAAACTTGTTATTGCATGAGACAAGAAGCTAAACTGAGGTTTATCTTGTGTTGACACTAGCTAGTTATCATTTGAAGCTTTTTTATCATGATTTAGGGTAACATGTTATAGAAAGTAGTCTTTCATTGTGCTTGCATGTTAGATCTCATTGAGTATTATCGTAGACACCCTTATCGAGCTTATTATGTTCTTGATTTACTTGAGGACAAGTAATAGTTTAAGTTGGGGATGTTGATGAGTGGTAGATTTGCACTCATTTAAGATCCGTTTAGCTCAATAATTATTGTCCTCAATGCCTAACTTTGTCCTTTTCTAATCAAATATTGATGATTTCCAGCTATAAAGGTAATTGTACAAGGGAGCGACTAGATTTTGAAATAATGGCCAAAAATACTTAAAGAAGTGCAAAGTGAACAGTGTAGATCGCCTAACATAAAAGGTGGATCTCCAACTGAGCACGACCTCATCCAAATTAACAGAGCATATCACTTGTGTCTATCAAACAAGGTAGGCTAGTACATTAGAAGGTGATGCACCAAGTTGGAACGGCGGTCCTGCTGCACATCGCCCAAAGTGACAGTATGCAAGGCAAAGATTTAATGCTTGAAAGGCGGACTAAGGTGGTATTCGGCGATTGGATGAAAGTGAAAGGCTGACTCTATCGAGTCCACCAACTAAGGTTCAAACACCTGAAGCCTAGAGCATCACAAAGAGAGCTTAGGAGCGAAAGGTGATTCGCCAAATAAGTTTGGTGAGCCCGACTTATGTCGCCGAGTTGGTTATTAAGTGGATTTTGGGCCAAATTTTGGGAAAGTATGAATAACCCAAAGTATACAAATGTTAGAGAGTTGGATTAGAGAGTTTGACTACTAAGTTGAAAGGAGAGAACACTTTACTTTTGAGACAACAATTTTCTAGTTCTTGGGGTTTTATAATTTGAGACTTGAATTGGATAAATTGAAGTTAAATCCAAACTGGGTTTACTCTTAATTTCTTGATTTCAAGTTACCCATGGCTACATTCATGGAAGGTATATTTTCTTTATTTTTTTGTGATGGGTGGCTAAAACCCCAAGATCTAGGGGTGCTCTAATGGGGTTGGGTGTTGATTTAATGTATTGTGTATTGTGCTATGTTTTGTTTTTTTTTGCTTTTCATGCATGAATTTGGTCTAATTACCTTGAGGTTAAACTATGGGTTAAGGTTGCTAACATAATTCCTACTTCCGATCTCCGTTTGATGCTCGAAAGAGATTAATTAGAGTGGGTAATTAGTTCAATACTAGCAAGTTCGGTTTGATGTCTATGGCTTGCTTGAAAGAGAGGCTATGGGTCGGATCTATTTTCCCTATTCTTGAAAGAGAGGATAGAGTAAGGTATTGAGTTGTTTAGGATTCAAAATTAGATGAGACCGGAAAGAGATTCTATGCATATATGCTTTGACATCAAAAGAAGATTAGCATTATTGAAGATGACTTGTCCTATTCATGTATGTACATCAATATAGAGCAACACAATCACCCCTACGTTACGTCGATTTCCAATCCCCACACCCCTAGATTGCTTGTTAACTCTTGGTTTCGTTCCGATTTTAGTTTATTGTGATCATTGATAAATTAATTTACGGTCCAAATTTTTTGATTAGAAATTCCCTATGAAATACCATTCCGTATGAGATTCGATCCCCGACTCTTCGTTGGGTTTTTTTACTGCCGACAATCGCTCACTCTTTTAATTTGTTTTGTAGGGTGATTTGAGTGTTATCATTCATAAATGAAATATTCTTCTTTCTTCATATTTTATTTGTGATTTCAATTTATTTTTTGTCACTTTTAAATTTATTGCAAACAAATTATCATGCTCAGTGGGATAAAATTTTCCCTTCATCTCTTCTCTCACATATCATATCTTCAAATCTGATGTCACAAATCCACAAATGTGGAATAATGAGTACTTTAAGCCCTGTCTTTGAATTTTTGAAACAGTCTACACTCTGACAAGCCTTGAAGCAGAGGACATGATGAGTAGTTGATTTGCACTCATTTGAGGTCCATTTAGCTTAATAATTAGTGTCCTCATTGCCATAATTGGTCCAATTTTAATAAATGTTGATGATTTGCAGCTATGAAGAAAATTGGACAAGGAAAGGATTGATGTTTGAAAGAAGGACAAAAAATTCAAAAAGATGTGTAAAACTATATATTGTTGATTGCCTAACAAGAAGAGTGGATCGCCAATTGAGCACGACCTCGTCAAAATGACAGTGCATAGCACTTGTGTCTATCAAATCAGGTTAGTGAACTCAAGTAGCCAAGGTGATGCGCCGAATGAGAAAGAGGACCTTGATGAACATCACCCAAAATGATAGTGTGAAAAGAAAAGAGTGACTTCTCGAAAGGCGAATCAAGGTGGTACTCATTGATTCGCCGAACATGAAAGGCTAACTTAATCGAGTTCACCAACTAAGGTTCAAACACATAAAGCCTAGAGCATAAAAAGGTGAACTGAGGAGCCAGAGGTGATTCGCAGAACGATCTCAGTGAGCTTGACTGATGTCACCAATTGAGTCACGTATTTTACTTTGGGACTATTTTGGGAAATTATAAATATCCCAAAGGAGAGAGAAATATCAGATCATATCAGAGCGTGTATGAAGATTTTTGAGAAATAAAGTCTAGAGAGAGAACACTTTACTTTTGTGAAGAACACTTTCTAGCTTTTGGGGGTTTTACAACTTTGTGCTTGAAATTGACATATTGAAGTTGAATCCAAAGTGTGTTTATTTCTAATTGCTTAATTTCATGTTACCCATAAGTGCTTTTATGAAATGTATATTTTCTTTGCCTTTTGTGATAGGTGGCTAAAACCCCAAGATCTAGGGGTGCAATTATGGGGTTGGGTACTGATTTAATGTAGTGGGTATTGAGCTTTGCTCTATTTTGAAGTTGTTCATACATGAATTTGGTCTAATTTTCATGGGGTAAATTTTTGGGCTGCGGTTGCAAACTTAATTCCTACTTCTGATCTTTGGTCGATGCTCAAAAGAGATTGATTGAAGTGGGTAATTAGTCTGATACTACCAATTTAGGTTTGATGTTTGTAACTTGCTTGAAAATAGAGGTTATAGGTCAAATCTATTTGCCCTATTCTTGAAAGAGAGAATAGATTAAGGTATTGGGTTGTTTAGATTAACATTTAGATGAGAGCCAAATAAGATTCTATGAATTTGGTCTAATTAACATGGGGTTAATTTATGGGTTAAGGTAGCAAACTTAATTCCTACTTTTGATCTCCGATTGATTCTCGAAAGAGATTGACTGGAGGGGATAATTAGTCTGATACTAGCAATTTATGTTTGATGTCTATAACTTGCTTGAAAATATTTTTTATGGATCGAAAATATTTTCTCTATTTTTGAAAGAGAGAATAGTGTAAGGTATTTGGTTGTTTAGATTGACATTTAGATGAGAGTGAAAAAATATTATATGCATAGATTTTTTGAGATCGAAAGATGATTAGTGTCAATGAAGACGACTTAGCATATTCATGAATTTCCATCACTATAGAGCAGCACAATTACCCCTATGTGACGTCGATTTCCAATCCCCCTCACCCCAGATTGTTTGCTAACTCTTGAATTCTTCGATACCTTAGTTAAATTACAATAATTGACAACCAAATGGTTTGACTTAGTGGCTACCCATTCTTGAGTTTAAGTGAGAGCGTATAGCCATGGACATTGTGGTAGAATTGCCACGTACTTCCCCAGGTTTTGATTTAATTTGTGTAATCATTGATAAATTGATCTAGTCAGCTCACTTTCTACTAGTTCAGACTACTTACACCTCAGAGCGGATGGCTCAGATCTACCTTAGAGAGATTGTATATTTGCATGGGGTGCCACTTTCTATAATTTTAGACGGTGGTACTCAGTTCACTTCACATTTCTAGAGGTCTAGAGGGAGTTGGGTACCAAAGTTGACCTCTGCACAACTTTATACTCACAGACTGATGGCTAGTCAGAGAGGACTATTCAGATTCTGGAGGATATGCTTCATGCTTGTATTATTGATTTCGATAGCCAGTGGGATCAGTCTTTGGAAATGGCTGAGTTTGCATATAATAGTAGCTACCATTTGAGCATTTAGATGGAACCATTTGAGGTATTATATGGTAGTAGATGTATTTCTCCAGTGGCCTGGTTTAATGCTTTTGAGTTTAGGCCATAGGGCACCGACATATTGAAAGATTCTATGGATAGCGTCTGTGTGATTCAGGAGCTACTCTATACTATCGAGAGTAGGAAGAATAGCCATGCGGATCAAAGACTATGACCTTTAGAGTTCATGGGTTCTTTTGGGTGTCGCCCATGAAAGGTGTGATAAGGTTTGGGAGGAGGGAAAAGCTTAGTGTTTATCATGTGTTTCATGTCTCTATGTTGAGGTGGTATGTTCCTGATGAGTGTCACATGCTTTGGTGGAAGTTGGCTCAGCTTGATGAGACTTTGAGTTTTAAGGTGGAGCCTGTGGTCATTCTGAAAAAAGGCAGGTTAGACAATTGTGGTCTAAGGAGATCCCATCAGTGAAGTTTAAATGGAGGCACCATCTGGTCGAGGAGGCTGCTTGGTAGACCATGCTTGATATCGGACCAGATATCTTGAACTCTGTGAGCCTTTAGGTATTGCCTTTGTTTTACTTTCACGGACAAATGTCCTTTTAATGGTATTTGTTGTAAATACCCTCATGGTCATTTCTATGTTCTCTATGTGTTTTTTCTATTTTCCTCTTCCCATAGCTTCTATATATCTTGTGTGTGGTACTGGGTTTGTTGGCATGCTCCTAGAGGTGTTCGGTTGAGTTTGGTGTGAGATTTGAGCTTTAGAAGCTTTATACTTGAAAGAATTGACTTTAGACTACTTTCTGGGATTTTGATGTCGGATCAGAATTCGGCCAGTTCCACCAGCTCCGAAAGGATTATTTTGGTCTATAGTGATAATTGGTTTGGGTTTTCAAGCTTTTGTTTGGAGTTGGTGCAATTAAGCGTTATGGCTTTTGCTTTTTGCTTAAAATGGTAAACATTCTCAGAATTAAACTATGTCAGCGCGGTTAGCTTTTGAATATCGAGTTTAGTCTAGAACAACCTTTGGTTTTAGGTACGATAGTGTAGGGGTTAGTATTTAGGTTCTTGGTGCTCTGTGGTGTTTTCTTTGTTAAAGCATTGACTTTGGTCCATATTTTAATGAAACGACCTCGGACGGCTGTTTGGTCGGTTTTGTTGAGTCTGAAATGTCATTTCCAAATGGTTTGCACTTCTGGTTTGCATCGTTTGTACTTCGAATGAATTTCGAGGCCTTTTATTCGAAGATTTAAACACTTCACCTTTTTCCTGATATTTTGCTGGTGTCTGGTGTTACGACTTAAGCAAACTATTGGTCTCTTAAGCGAAGGGCTTCAGAGGGGTGGGGGTCGCTTAAGAGACCCACCCTTGGTTTTTGGGAAGGTCTTGTAAGCGAAGGGCTCCTCTTAGGCAGGCTCTGCTTTTTCGACCATTTTTCCACTTAAGCGAAGTTAGCATAAGCAAAATTTGGTCTGCTTTTGCGAAGATCGCTGGGTTAATATCCCTCTTCTCGTTATTTCTCTCCACAAAGAAACCTAACTCTTTGTGAGCTCGGTTTGAGGTGATTGG
Source organism: Solanum acaule (assembly GCA_036250505.1). Classification (NCBI taxonomy): domain Eukaryota; kingdom Viridiplantae; phylum Streptophyta; class Magnoliopsida; order Solanales; family Solanaceae; genus Solanum; species Solanum acaule. The sequence continues at coordinate 11,415 of JAJOOR010020109.1, read as the reverse complement.
TAGCATTTCTTGGCCAATTTCTACGCTTCAAATGTAATTGTCTTCCTTTCCATATCATCTACGCTTTTATGTCATTAATTTTGTAATCCAATTTCGTTTACGACATCCAATTCCTTAAATTCTAAACTTGAAAGTATTGTATTTTGGCCATTTAAGGTCTGAATTCAGTCCCGTTTGTGCCAATCTTTTAAGGATGTGATCTTTATCCCAATGAGGACAATATGATGGTTTTCCTTTCGTATTTCGATTTTGTCGATTCATGGGCTGTTTTAGGCCCAATTTTCGGGCTATTTTTTTGAGTTAGTGATATGGGTATCGTTGGACTCATATTAACTTGCTCGTTGTGTTCTTGATATCTTGGCAGCAATCTCAGGCTCTCTAGAAGGGAAAAACACCGGAGTCATAGTTCCTTTGCGGTTTTCGGTCTTGATGTAGGTTATGGCTTCCTTTTTCTTACACTTGGGCTATTTAGGTTGAGTATAATTGGGTAGAATCGCATGATTTAGGTTTAGCCCGTAGGTTGTTGAGCTCTATTGATCCTTGGGTAGTTATAGACATAGGTTAGTTGGTATAGCTTAAGTCTAGTCGGATAGGCCTCAGTTTAGGCGATCCTTGTGTGAGTAGTATTCTAAGACCTTGGTCCTAGGTGTTATCAAACATAGGGTAGCGTGGTATTTGATTGTTTTGGGTTGGTTTGACTGATGGTATGTATTTCCGTGAGTTGTGCTTCTTCATTGGTTGTTATTGAAATGTTGGCCTAAAGCTGTGAGCATTGATTAGCATGACTCCCAGTTTAGTACTCTTGTGATGTGATGGGTATTCTTCCCGGTTTTGTGTGTATGCCATGACTTGATTGTGATTATGCTTATATGGAGTTTCTACTTGCATGAATTTGAATAAAGGAATGACTTTGTTGTCAAAAATGAGGTTCTTCTTAATAAGTTGGAAGTCCTTGAGACTGTGTTGAATAAAGTGGTAAAAAGCCCTTTATTTGAATTTTTGCACGTTTTAGCTGCTTATATTCCTATTTGCTCGATGTATTATTCCAGGCTGCCCAATAGCTTGGCTGGGCTATAGTTTACTTTTGCTTTACGTTGTTGATGAGCTCGAACCATCATTTTGGGCGGCCCGTAAATATCTTTGTTTTGGGTAAACTCGACGTGCCATAACGGGTGACCCTCTGATATATATATATCTAGGTTATTAGCTCACGATATAGCTTGAGGTACCATTCCAGGCGGCTTGATGTATCTTTTGGTCTTATGATATATCCTTGTTTGGAAATTGACATTGAAGCATTGCATGAGTTACCTTTGACTATGTTGGTTTTTTTATTTGTGTGTATTCTTGTTGGTTGTTGATACTATCTTACATGTTCTCCTTTATTAGCTTGTTTTTTCCTTAGCTTGCCCTTACCTTGTTAAGTCATCGTGCTTTTTATTTATATTTGATCTTTCTGAGCTCGATCGACCCATGATGCCTACGTGGTACCCTATGCATGTATGGTACTCATACTACACTTTTGCATATTTTGTGATGCAGCTCCCAGTTCGAGCCACCCTCAGTAGTGAGCATTTGGATCTCGCATGGCCGTTCCATACTTGGATTGTGGTGAGCTCCCAGCATTGAGAGAGTTGTTGTTGTCCTCCTTTTGTAGTGACTTTCATTTTGTATTTGAATTAGTCAATTCTCTTTATATATATATGACGTTTTGTCCATAGTAGCTCCTCTATAGGTGAAACCAAGTCCCAGGGATTGTTATCTAGTGTTAGTTTGTCTCTTGGTGACTTTAGGGCCTACTTTATATATTTTGTATAAATATATGGTATGGCCGTTCTTTCAATATACTTTATTCATGTCTTTCCGCTTTTATTGCATATGTTCTATTTAGATTATGTCTTCCCCGTTTTGTGTCTTGGGTTTAGGCTTGTCCAGTCAGTGGATTGTAGTGGATTCCATCATGGCCGGACTTGGGTTTGTGACATTCTAAGAGTAAAGTTCTAAGGTGTTACAATCATATTGTTGTTTCTCTAGAAAGTGAGACTAGGAACAACCTTGGAAGGGTGGTAGTTTGACTAACTTCGGGTATCTCAAGTGACATGCAAGTGCCCATAAGTTCATTAAGTTTTGATTAAGATCATCACCAGCTCGAGCTTTGAATAGACCCTTCAAGTTCAGAAGCTCGATTCTGGTACTAATTTCAATACTGACTTAACTCCTCTCATTGATAAATTATTGTTGATCGACACTCAATTTTTTCATAATTAATTCTAGTTGCTTACATTTTGAGTCAATCGCTTGTGGTTTATAACCATCTCAATCTAATATATTAATTCTCCTTAATAGTGTTAAGCTAAGAATTATTTGAACATTGTTTGTACTAATCCCTTTGGAGAAGATATATTTCCATATTATCTTTGATGCAACACGAGCTTATTTTATAAAGTGTTTTGTGTTCTTCATACATCAAAAACAATTATTGGAAATTATATGTTCTATGTCGTTACGAATTTTATAAATATATTTCACAAATTAATAACTTGATTTTAAGTGAAATTCAACTCAAATATTAACCTATAAATCACAAACTTAGCAGTCTAAAAGGTATAGTGTATCTAAAGTGAATTTTGTGAAGTAAGCAAATGTGAGATACTTAAAGTTCAACTTTAAAATTTTGATTATTAATAGTCTCAAAAACGGACAACAACTAAATTGTATTTTACCCTATTAGAAATGTTCACATAAAAAGATAAACTATGATAAATTGTCATATTATTTACATGCTTAAGCAATAAATAAGAAATTGACCAGATTTCAATTTATTTATTTTTAAAAGTCTAAATATGGGGAATACAATTATCATATTTTCAAAAGAGCGTATTCAACATAACTGATTATATTAATTGTAACCTCATATGTATTCATTAAAATTATATCTCTTCCAATTTTAATTATCTATATATACACCTTGCTATTTAATCCTCAAGCCATATTCTTCTCACCACTCGTTCTTGAGATTTATCTTGAATAAATTTTATTTCTTTACATCTCCATATATACATGGCTTCCTCAGATCTTGAAATGAATACTTGTCGCGAAATAGTTTTGTATGTGCCAATAATTAGTGCTTGTCAAGTTGTGGTACGTTGCCATTTAACTAAGATACTTGCTCAATATTTTTTTTTTATTTGTTTTTTGAGATGCATGAATCATTTGAGCAATTTTGGGTTCGGTTTTTATGTTTGTTTTTCGAAAATACAGAAGTTCTTATTATTATTTTAAGAAAACTATTCATTAATTATTATGTTTTCCTTAATATTTCTTTACTTATTTCTTTATCATTGAAAATTGTTAAAACATTTTAGTATTGACAATTGAGAAAGCAGAAGAGTTAATAAAATGTGATAAAACACTTTTTATTTGAATGAGTCAAAATTAGGGAATCGATTCAAAAGAGAATTTTTTTTTTTACTTTTTTCTTTTTAAATGATTAAAAGTTATATGTATTATTTACAGGTTCTACAGAACCAAATCGATAAAACAAAATTCATACTAGCCCCACTCCTATATCAAATCAGCCAATACAAGTAAGATTTCTACAACTTTATTCCTTATTTATTATCATGTCAAAAGCTTTAATTTCCTATTTTATCTCTACTTTCTATTTATTTTGCCTCCCTCGTTGTTGAATTTGGGGGGAATTTAATAACACTTGATGTTTGTGGCAATCAGACTTTGTCCTCCTATAGTTTTTTTAAATGAAAAATTATGTTGTATACTAGATCAGACATACCCTTGATCTTTGTGAGATAGGTCAAATACACCTCTCTATAGATTTTATTTTACTAGGAATTCAAGATTATTTTTTTTGGTTACATCCGTCGAAAAGGGTATATCTACTTATTTGTGTAAAGTAGGAGTATATGGGCCAGTTTTATTAACGAGGGGGTATATCGATACTAATTCACAATCTTGAGGGTTATATCAAGCCTTTTAAACTTTTTTTATAATAATTGAATTGGGAATATTAATTTGTAATCATATTTATATTGTTCACACACATCTAAATGTATATCATGGGATCCAGTTTAATACTAATGCAAAATTAGAAGAATCAATTTAATAGATAATCTAGTAAACTACTATTTTAATATTTGTAAACTTTTCTCAAAACAACCTATTTATAAACTATTTAAATAAAAATTTGAATATTTGATATTTATAACTATTGATTTTCTCTATAATTATCTATAGAAAATATTGGATATGTTTTCACTTAGTAAGCCAACTATTTAATATGATAGAACATTTGGCGGAATCTTATTAAATAATAATTGATTTTTATTTTCTTGTATTAAATATTAAATCAATTGAGGGAGATTCATGTTTTCTTATACTTATTTATTAAGAAGCAGAAATTCTTCGAGCATATAGAATAGTTCTTATAAATATGGTCTCTTTTTGTTGATTATTGAGAATAATTTGTGTTTAAAAATTATTTTGTTTTCTGAAACATGATTGTCAAGGTGAGGAGGAGATTTCTAGTGTCTTTTATTAGATATGAAAAAGAAAAAATATAGGTGTAAAAAGAACTGAATATTGACACACTTGAACTTTATAGCAATTCTGCCATGCTTTTCAATTTTGTTAGTTTGTTGCTAAACAAAAATCCTTCTCCCTTACTTAGATTGATGTAACCTTGATCCTTTTATTTCTACTTCTATAAAATGATAAATTTATATATTTTAAATAATTTAAATATAGATTCTCATTTTTTTATTTATAGTAATAAAACTTTAACATATTTTCTTATTTGCAGAATGATGTTGGAACAATCATAGTACCCCCAAAAACTGAGTAGGAGGAAGAGAAGTCTAGTTGCTTCCAAAGTCATAGCAAATAATGTGGTTAACTTTGTAATTGTACCTTCTAAAGGTGCAGGAAACCTTTACACGATTAAATTTAAAAAGGTTAGTACATTTGATTACTCAGATTATTTCTATATAAAAGACACTAATATTGTTTGACATTTCTATAGTAGCTTCATTTTTCTGTCTATTTTTTTATTAGTATAGTGAAATATTGTAAAAAAGGACGTACAATACAACATAATATGAAAAATTAGTTCTAAAAAATATGGTTATTATAGTAAATGGTTGTAAATCGGATGTTTAGTATATTAAGAGGCTTGACTATTATAATATTTCATTATGTAAACAAATAATAGAATGACGACAATGTAAGGAAATATTCAGAAGTTATGGAAGGAAATGGATTTCCCCAAGATGTGTTCTTAAAGTAGATATAAGGAAAGCTTATGACTCACTAGAATGGAGTTTTTTGAAGCAATTGATGATTGAATTGGGGTTCCCTGCTAAATTCATTTCATGGACTATGACTTGTGTGACAACAGTATCTTACTCTTTGCTATTGAATGGTGGATTGACTAAATCTTTTCAAGCTAAGAGGGGATTAAGCCAAGGAGACCCTATGTACCCCTATCTATTTGTGTTATCCATGGAGTATCTGGGAAGAGAACTACAACAACTCACAAAGAATGGGAACTTTAATTACCATCCAAGATGCAGAAGTTTGGAGAGTGTACATGTTTGCTTTGCGGATGATCTATTAATGTATTGCAGGGCTGACCTAATTTCTATTAGGCTTTTGAATGAAGCTTTTATGAAATTCTCTAGAGCTTTAGGATTACAAGCAAATGAAGACAAAAGTTCCTTCTATATAGTTGGAGTTGCTGATCATATCAAGCAGGAATTACTGAAAGAACTTGGCTATACTGAGGGCATTATGCCTTTCAGATACTTGGGGGTTCCCTTAGCATCAAAGAAACTTAGTGTCAACCAGTTTATTCCATTAATTGAGAAAATTACTGCCAAAGTGACCTGCTGGTCAGCAAAACTGCTATCCTTTACTGAAAGGGTCCAATTGATAAAGTCAGTCATTTTTGGGGTCCAAGCCTATTGGGTACAAGTTTTTGCTATTCCTAAGAAGGTAATAAAGACTATAGAACAAATTTGTAGGACCTTCTTATGGACATGGGCAGTAACTATCTCCCAGAAAGCTTTAGTATCATGGAAACACTGTGCAAACCACAAGCTTCAGGTGGAATGAATATAATTGATCTTAAGTTGTGGAATAAGGCTGCAATACTCAAACAACTGTGGAATATAGCTATGAAGAAATACTGCCTATGGATTCAATGGGTGCATAATTATTTTCTAAAGAATAGGGGGATGGAAACTATCACTATACATAATGCTGCTTCATGGGTTGTCAAGAAAATTCTGGGTACAAGAGATATGCTAATCCAAAGGAAAGCTGGACAGGGTGATTTGATGAAGGAGTTTGTAAAGACACAGAAAGGAGGGAAGTTTTCTACTAAGAAGATGTATACCTATATCATGCCTACTTTTCCAAGAGTAGAATGAAAAAGTATTACCTTACAGCAAGGAGTACATCCCAGATTAAAATTCATTATGTGGCTGGCTCTGCAGAAAAGATTAGCAACTGTTGAAAGACTTGAAAAGTTTGGAATCCAGGTGCCACCAGATTGTGTGTTCTGTGGCAATACAAAGGAAACATTTGAACATCTTTACTTTGAATGCCAGGTGACAAGGACATTATGGAGACGACTATGTAACTGGTTGGGGATCCAAAGAAGTATTCAAGATTGGAAAACAAAGATAGCTTGGATCAGTGATGTTGCTAAAAAGAATGCAGGAGCTGTTGAGATCAAGATTAGTGCTTTTGTGATGATTGTCTACATCATTTGGAGAAAAAGGAACATGTCCAGCTAGGGAGATTATGTGTGGACAAGATCCTTAGAGAAATTGTAATGCATATTCATTTAAGAGGTCAATACAAGGAGAAATGGAAACCTATACTACATGCTCTAAAAAATTATCCTTAGAGTAGGTGTTTTGCATTGTAATAGTTAGTCTTATGAATTGATTACTGTATGAGTAGGAGGAAAGAGGGTTAATTACTGGACTTTTCTGTAATATAGTAGTTATGGTTTTTCAAAATTAAGCTTAATTATTGGATATTTACTTTCTAAATGTTTAGCCGAGCACCAAATTTTGCTCTAATATTGGTAAAAGTATTTTTCTTAAATTGATTAGGAAAACACAAATTAATTTACTACATTACAGAATTACATTTTAAAAATAACTTCTAATAAAAAGAAACACTTCCAAAATATAAGGGGTAGGGGAAAAGGTTATACCACATTGAATGTTATGTATGTACTCTTGCCTTGAATTATTTCTATAAGAAATTATTTTTATTCTTTGAACTTCACTATATTCCCTAGTTACACAACGGTAGCTTTAACCCTCACTTAAGACACCATGACAATTATATTATTTTTATAAAAAAACTTATTAAATTTTAAGGTTGGAGGTATAGAAAAGAAATCGAAGAATAGAAAAGGAGAATCTTCAATCTCAGAGAGGGAATCTGCAGCAAAGAAGTGCAACAGAAATGGACACGACAATCAAGACAAGAGTGAGACTTAATTATTTTTTTATGATGCATGGAACAACCTTATGAACATGGATGACATACGCAACATGCAGGTAACTCATGTTAAGACAACTATTAGTAATTCCAGTTAAAAAAATTACACAAATGAAGAGAAAAATAGATATTCGCGACACACAACTTTTATAGCTAAACATAAAAGTCGCAGCCCATCCTAATTAATGAAGGGCCTTTTTTATATTCATGAGCCTTATTTTTCTATCACTTGGTCAGTGCATTTACAAAAATAAGCATCTAAGTTTGTTGAAACTTTGATAAATTTGACAAAACGACTTCCTTTTACAGATTATGGGTTCCATCCACAAAATGAAGTAGACAAAATACTGCACGAGAATATCGATGAGAGTGAGATTGTTCCATGTACACATAAATGTTCTCATTGATGAAAAAAATGGTAAACAAGATGACGACAAAGAAATAGTGAATTTAAGCTTGCAAAAAAAAAGGGAAGAGTTGGCTATATGATTTTGACATTATGAAGATCTCTAGGAAAACCATTAACTAATACATTCAACAAGCTCAGAAGAATTATTTATTAGTACTTGCAAATTTATTGTTATTTACTTTTGTTTGTAACCAATAAAACATGAATATTTTTCTTTATTTTCTAAGTTTAATTTAGATCTTATGTATTGAACAATTGATTAGTTTCATCTTGATATAGATAATCAGTTTAATGTATGTTTCCGATTTAGTTTCATATTGATTTAAAAATCAGTTGAACATATGCTTTCCTATTTATGTCTATATCACTTAGAACTCATATCTTTAAGGCAAGTAAAACTTGTTATTTTTTAAATATTTGTAATTTGTAGAACAATTTTTGACTTCGGCGAAAATTTCTTTACTCATAGACTTCATAGATATGTTAATTTACCAAGAAAAGGGTGGAAAATTGGACCTATATAATCACAAAAGTACAAAATATAATTTACATCTTTCTATTTTGTTAGAAATACCCATCTACTTACATTTTAGGCTCAGGCATATCTCTTGACTTATTGTCAACACTACATTAAAATTATCTGTAAATTTTACGTGCTATTTTATTGTTGGTCCTATTTTTTACTCCAACCCAAATTAAATAAATTCACCTACTTGATTTTATAACATACCCGAGCCATTCTTTTATTGAATTTTAAAAAAAAATTATATTCCTCAAAATTATTTTTTGTTTAAAACCCAGACTTCTTGAGCTCTTTTAATAAAAAACAATATCGTCAAGAAATCAATCTATAGAGGTTAGCTTGCATTTAGGCCGAATGAATACCTTACCCAAGAGATTTTGAAGATAAACACTAAACTCTTTGAGCTCTTTGTGGGCCATAGGGTAAGGCAGAATAGATATAGGATGAGTGCCAACCTCAAGGTCAATAGAAAAATCAATATCACACTCAGGAAGAAGGTTCGGTAAGTTAGTATGTAAAAAACCCACTGCTCATGAAGAATGTGGACTGAATAAATAGAAGGAACCTCCCTAATCACATCCTATATGTAATACCTCGAAAACCAGACTTAGAAAAGTGCAGCAGAAATCACCTGAACCAGTGAACCACGACAGGGTTCACGGTCCGTGATAGGGTCCATGGTCCGCTGACCTGCATGTGGACTCAGTCTCCCATTCTAGGTGGACTACCCCTCGCCCAAGTAAGGGCCACTAGGACCTTCATGGTCCATAGTCCTGACGACGAGTCGTGGGGGCATCCGTGAGGCCTAGCCAGTAGACCCCAGACCTGAGCCATCAGACCACCAAACCAAGTGAGGACCACAGGGACCTTCACGGTCCGTGGTCCCAGTGACGATTCGTGGTGGCTCCTATAGAGTTGGTCCAGTGCACCCCTTAGCCAGGTGAAGGACTACGAGGACCTTCACGGTCCGTGAAGTGGACCGTGGTAGGGCGACTTAGAACCACTAGCTACTAGCGAAGGACCACAACCGGTCCCACAGTCTGTGGTCCCTTCAAAGGTTTGTCAAAGGGGTCGTGGTCCATCCCATCAGATTTTTTAAGAAGGGTCGATTTGGTTTTTGCCTTATTCGTTGGACACATAAACTACGTCATTTAACCCCTAAACTATGTGGTTTTGGTCAGTTTTAGCCTAGAAACATAACTAGAACTTCTCTAAGTCAGATCATTCATCAAAACATAGAAAAATAGAGCATAAGAAGAGAAAAAGGTCAAGAATGCAACAAGGTTTTATCAGTTTCAGCCCCGAAATCGAAAGATTTGTCCATGGAATTCGTCACCAGGTATGTGGGATTCACTAGTGGGTTCCTTTCGCCCATTAGGTCCCTAGAATTCAGTAAGAATCTTGATTCCCTTTTATTATGTAGACCTAGGTTTTCTTGAATGTTAGAATTGTTGGGTTTTAGCTGTTAGAATGATCCAGATCATATTATCAGGTTATAGTGTTGTTTTTATCCATATACATAAACTCAGAAACCTAGCTATGTAGTTCTTTTACTTCATGAATTACACATGATAGGTCAGTTAATCCAGTTATATATATAACTATGCCTCTATTTTCGAATGTATTATTTTCAGTATATTAATGTGGCATTCTCAGTTTGCATGTTAGTATTTTGAGCTATCCAGTATTATAGCATTTCAGTCATAAAGTGTTAACTATTTAATCAATTGGGAGAAGTTTAATACTGAGTGGACTAGCGTCAGTCAGCCTCAAATCCCAGAACTACGTGCCTCGTAGGATAAGTCCCTGATGAGTCCACAAATTGGACTCATTTAGGGTTGTATTCTAATAGAAATTATGTCCTCAAATGCTTATTTTATCTCAATATCTGATGAAAACCTTTCAGTTTCAGGAATTTGAAGTTTGAAGAAAAGCATGGACACTACTTCACAAAAAGGAACGAAAAGAATGAGAAAATGAAGGCCTAAGGATCATCGAGTTCACTTGGAGAATCGCCGAAGGGTTTCACTTCACCTTTTGTTCCAGTGTGCTGAGCCTTGAAGGATAGGATCAAGTCAACAGAAAAAGGAAGCAATCGGCGCATCGCCGAGGAGTTCCGCGAATCAGTACTACGTCGCCTAATGACCCAGAGCACGACAATGCCGAAGGATGGTGCAAGACGGCGATGAACTACACCAAAGGGTGAATTACCGAGTTGATCGGCGATTTCGACTAATGTCGCCGAACGATCCGCCGCAACACAGATTTTTGAAAACTATAAATACTCGTTGAGAGTTATAGCTTAGTATCAGTTTTTGTAGTATCATTAGACAATATAATTTTAGTACTTTTTATTTTACTCTCAAGTTTGGAGAGGGTTTTGGAAACTTGAATAAAGGAGTTTATCTTCCTTAAGTTGGAAGTGGGTCTTATCTATTCTTCTTCCTTTGCTTAAATCAAGGTTTAATTTCTTATACCCATTTGATTTTACCATCATTTTAGGTGTATTTTGTTATTTCTTGATGGGGTGTGATTTAGCAAGTATGTGTTGATATTATTGTTGGGTCTTGCTTGTTGATAGGTTAAATGAATTTTAATGGTGATTTCACTTAGTGGTAGTGGCTTAATTTAATTGGTTTGTAGTTGCAAATACAAAGCCACCCATGTGTTTTCGGCTTGCCCGAGAGGGAGGTCGCGAAACCAAGACCACTAGACTGATGGCCTAAGGAGTGGGTCGAGATGAGGTTCAGCACGAGAGGGTGAGCCTTAGTCCCATATCCTAACACTCTACTCGAGAGAGTGAGTGGGGTAAGGCGTAGGCTGGTCTTTATGCGGCAAATGGGTGTCTGAGAGGAACACATTTGAAACGGGGTAAGTTGTCCGAGAGGGAACTTATTTCCATCTAAAGCTTAGCCTAGTCACTATTATCTTGCAAATTTCCTATCGA
>JAJOOR010020108.1:0-34601 GCA_036250505.1 Solanum acaule | reverse complement strand
GCGTTGGAAAGATCGTTCCAAGGGCTTTCCAAACATAACTGGAACTACTCCTGGATCATCCTGAGCTAGGAGTTATGACTGCTCAAAGTTGGCCAAAAACTCACTGATTTCCACACTTGGCCGAATTTCCAGATTTGAACTTTTTTTTTCCAAAAGTGACTACTTCCAATTTATGCTTAAACTTTAAAAATTCATACGTTAGGCTCTAGTTTCACCTATCTATTTTTAGGGTCGCTACAGTAGGATATTTAGCTAGTGTATCCATCTTAAAGCTAACAAATGATGGTCTTACCTTAGGCAAGTAGGACAACCCTTTTTGGTGTGGGTAACACCGAATTCCATGTTAAGATCACATGGTCTATGTCGGTTAAGGCTTATTCCCACGATGAAAAGAATATGAATTATGAACTATGGCTACTCAAGGAGATTTACTTAGTATGGGTGGGATTATGGGATCTTATTTATGCATTGCACAAGTTTGCTTTGAGGGTACTTATGGTATGTTTCTCTTATGATATGATAATCTATGTAATGAATAATGCTTATGACTTATGCATTTCATTATCTTCAAAATGATGCTTTAACTTAGTAAATTTCATACATTCGACTAAAATGACCTTTTTTTTTTGCATATTTTTAAGGTTTTTATGCATGGCTATCATACTTAGTGCATTTTTATACAAACCCATATTTTCCTACATTTTCCCCAAGTGTAGGGTCCGGTTCTCAAGGTGGTCCTCATTGTGGCTAAAGATTGGATTTGTTCATTTCTCCTAGTTTGTTGGTGAGTCCTCATGATCCGAGGACGGGTGTTTTCACTTAGTAGTTTCATTCTTGTATTTTCCTTTTCGGTCTATGTTGTAAGGGTTGTGTCCCTATTTTGATTCAAATATTGTAATAGATGGCTATTTTGAGACAAGTCTAGACTTCCGCTTTCCTTTATGAAATTTTTGGACTTGAAATGCGTGCTCTTATTTTTCTATTGCTTATGTTATGATATGCTAAGTGGCTTACATGGTGCCTTTCGGGGTACTATGTGCCTTGTTACATCTAAGGGGTACCTCTGGATCGTGAAAAACTTGGTAATCAGAGCACAATGTTTAGAATGCTTTTTGAATGAAGTCGCATAAGCCACGTCTAGTAGAGTCTTGTTCATGAGTGTGAAGCACGCCACACTTATGAATGAGAGGCAATGAAATATTTAGGAAATTTCACTTCTTTCATTACTCTTAAGTCGTGACTTAGAGTTTAACTCTATAAAGTCCCTCTCCTAATCCTTCTCTTGTGTCTTCAGGATATGAATACACGAAGGGCTAACACGAGAATAATGAAAGGTGACAATGTGAATGAAGAAGCTCCTCAAGTTAATCAAGCTCCGATTAATCCTTCGGCTATGTCAGATGTGGAGGTTAGGTCGGCTTTTCAAATGTTGGCCCAAGCTATGACGACTCAAGCTCAAGTTATGACGGCTCAGGCCAATATAGATGTTGTGGCTCATGTGAATCCTAATGTGAATTCAGCCGCCACAAGGGTTAGGGATTTTGCAAGAATGAACTCCCTCGAATTTCATGGCTCCAAAGCGAAAAAGGATCCTCAAAGGTTTATTGATGAGGTTTATAAAGTACTAGCTATTATAAGGGTGTCTTCGGAGAAGAAGGTGGAGTTTGCCACCTACCAACTAAATAATATTGCTCAAGTTTGGTATGATCAGTGGAAGGGTGAGAGACCCGTAAGAGCGGGCCCGATAGAATGGGAATCGTTTAAAATGGTGTTTCTTGATAGATTCTCTCCTCTAGAGTTGAGGGAAGTAAAGATACAAGAGTTTATTAGCCTCCGTCAAGGTGGTATGAGTGTGAAAGAGTATGCTCTAAAGTTCACCCAATTATCCAAGTATGCTCCAACTATGTTGGCGGATTCAAGGGCCAAGATGAATAAATTTGTTATGGGAGTGTCCGACATGGTAGTTACAGAATGTCGTATAGCAATGCTTATCCCGAATATTGATATTTCACGTTTCATGGTACATGCCCGATAAATGGAAGAAGAGAAACTCAAGGAAAAGAATAGAGAGGTGAAAAGAGCTAGAACCGGTGATGGGAATTTCTCCAATGCTAGGTCCGATGGACAAGGTCGACCAAAGTTCAAACAAAGGTTCTCCAACAAAGATTCCTCAAATGCTTCCCCAAGGGTCAACAAGGATAGGGTGTCTAACCCTAAACCTCAAGCAGGTAATAGTGGTGACTCTTATGTGAATAGGCCAAATTGTGCAAAATGTGGGAAGAATCATGATGTAAGTGCCTAGCTGGCACCGGCGTTTGTTTTGGTTGTGGTAAGGGTGGTCATCAATTGATGAATTTCCCAATACTTTCGGCCAAGGGGAAAGAAGGCAAGCAAGCTTCTCCAAGCGGTTCAAATCCCAATGCTCCAAAGAAAAATTAGTTTTATTCTCTTCGATGCAGAGATGACCAAGAGAGCTCCCCGGATGTGGTGACCGGTATGTTAAAAATATTTCTTATTGATGTGTATGGCTTGTTAGATCCCGGTGCTACTTTGTCCTTTGTGACACCTTTTGTGGCTATGAAATTTGATATACTCCCCGAAGTGTTAGCAAATCCTTTTTCAGTCTCTACCCCGGTTGGTGATTCTATGGTGGCTAGAAGGGTTTATAGAAGCTTGTCTCATAAATTTACTTTGGTGGTTGGTAGAGTTAGAGATGTTAGATTTTGATGTGATTTTAGGTATGTATTGGTTGCATGCATGCTATGCCTCTATTGATTGTAGTATCGAGTGGTTAGAGTCCAATTTCCAAATGAGCCTATCTTAGAATGTAAGGGGGGAAATTCTATGCCTAGAGGTAAAATTGTCTCTTGTCTTAAAGCTAGGAAGATGATCTCCAAAGGGTGTATTTACCATCTTGTTAGGGTAAGGGATGTAGATTCTGAAACCCTTTCTCTAGAGTCGGTTTCGGTAGTTATTGAATTTCCAGAAGTTTTTCCTGATGATTTTCCCGGTATTCCTCCCGAGCGGAAGATAACTTTGGTATTGACCGTTTACTAGATACGAAACCTATCTCTATTTCTCCTTATATAATGGCTCCAGCGGAGTTAAAAGAGTTGAATGATTAGTTAAAGGATTTGCTAGATAAGGGTTTTATTCGACCGAGTATCTCTCTATGGGGTGCTCCCGTGTTGTTTGTTAGAAAGAAGGATGGGTCTCTTAGAATGTGTATCAACTATCGACAATTGAATAAAGTGACCATCAAGAATAAATAACCTCTTCCGCGAATTGATGATTTGCTTGACCAACTTCATGGGGCTAGTTATTTCTGTAAGACTGATCTGCATTCGAGTAATCACCAATTGAGGGTGAGAGGGGAATATATTTCCAAGAAGGCCTTTAGAACCCGGTATGGTCACTATGAGTTTGTGGTAATGTCATTTGGGTTGACTAATGCTCAGGCGGAATTTATGGACTTGATGAATAAAATGTTTAGGCAATACCTAGACATGTTTGTAATCGTGTTTATCGATGATATTTTGATCTATTCAAGGAGTGATAAAGAACATGTGGACCATTTGAGAATTGTGTTGCAAGTTCTTAAGGACCAACAACTTTTCGCAAAGTTTAGTAAGTAAGTTTGGTTAAGGTTTGTAGCTTTACTTGGTCATATTGTGTCAAGTGAGGGTATTGAGGTAGATCCTAAGAAGACGGATGCGGTCAAGAGTTGGCGTAGTCCTCTAACTCCTTCCAACATTAAAAGCATTTTGGGTTTGGCCGGTTACTATTGGAGGTTTGTTGAGGGGTTTTTCTCCATTGCTTCTCCGTTGACGACTTTGACTCAAAAGAAGGCTAAGTTTGTGTGGTCATAAGCTTGTGAGAAAAGTTTCCATGAATTGAAAGATAAACTTACTTCCACTCCGGCGTTGACCTTACCGGAGGGTACAAATGGTTTTGTGGTGTATTGTGATGCCTTTAGAGTTGGGTTGGGATGTGTGCATATGCAAAATGGTAAGGTGATTTCCTATGCTTCAAGGCAACTTAAAGTCCATGAGAAGAATTATCCGACCCATGATCTTGAATTAGCGGCGGTTGTGTTTGCCTTGAAAATATGGAGGCATTATTTGTATGGGGTCCATGTGGATGTCTTCACCGATCATGAGAGTCTTCAATATGTGTTTAGTCAAAAGGCCTGAATCTTTGACAACGAAGGTGGTTAGAATTATTGAAGGATTACGACATGAGTGTCCTTTATCACCCCGACAAAGCTAATGTGGTAGCGGATGCACTTAGTAGATTGTCCAGGGGTAGTGTGGCTCATGTAGAGGATGAAAAGAAATAATGTGTCCGTGATGTGCATATGTTGGCTAGGCTAGGTGTTCTACTAGTGGATTCCACCAAGGGTGGTGCCATGGTCCATAATTGTTCTGAATCGTCCTTTGTGATGGATGTGAAGTCTAAACAAGGCCTTGATCCTATATTAGTTGAGTTGACATAGTCGGTACTCAAGAAGTCCGTTGAGGCTTTCTCCCAAGGGGGGATGGGGTGCTTAGGTACCAAGGTCGGTTATGTGTTCCGGATGTTGATGGTTTGAGGGAGAAAATTCCAGAGGAAGCTCATAGTTCTCGATATTCTATTCATCTGGGAGCCACCAAGATGTACCGTGATCGACGGGAAGTCTATTGGTGGAACGGTATGAAGAAAAATATTGCGAGATTTGTAGCCAAATGTCCTAATTGTCAACAAGTTAAGGTTGAGCATCAAAGGCTGAGAGGTTTGTCCCAAGATATAAGCATTCCCACTTGGAAGTGGGAAGATGTAAATATGGACTTTATTGTGGGTTTGCCTCGCACTCGAAGGCAACATGATTCTATTTGGGTCATTATAGATCGGATGACAAAATCGGCCCACTTTATTCCCGTCAAGATTTCTTATTCGGCGGAAGACTATGCCAAGTTTTATATAAGTGAAATAGTAAAGTTGCATGGGGACCCTTTATCTATTATTTCGGATCGGGGTACTCAATTTACTTCACACTTTTGGAAGTCATTCCAAAAAGGGCTTGGTACTAAGGTTAATCTTAGCACGACTTTTCATCCCCAAACTGTTGGGAAAACGGAGCGTACCATCCAGACATTGGAAGATATGTTTAGGGCATGTGTTATAGATTTCAAGGGTAATTGGGATGACCACTTGCCATTAATAGAGTTTACCTACAATAATAGTTATCACTCAAGTATCGGTATGGCTCCATTTGAGGCCTTGTATGGTAGGAGATGTAGGTCTTCGGTTAGTTGGTTTGAGGTAGGTGAAATTGCTCTTATTGGTCCCGAATTGGTTTATGAAGCTATTGAGAAAGTTCAGCTCATTAGAGAGAGGTTAAGAATGACTTAATGTAGACAAAAGTCTTTTGCCAATGTGAGAAGAAGGGATTTAGAATTTGAATTTAATGATAGGATCTATTTTAAAATCTTACCCATGAAGGGTGTGATGAGATTTGGCAAGAAAAGGAAACTTAGTCCCCGATATGTAGGCCTATACCAAATTTTAAAACGTATTGGGAAGGTTGCCTATGAGTTGGATTTTCCAATGAGTTGGCCCCGATTCATCCAGTATTTCATGTTTCTATGCTTAAGAAGTGTATTGGAGATCCGGTGTCCATTATTCCCCTAGAAGGGTTGGGAGTCGACAAAAGTCTTTCATATGAAGAGGTTTCGATAGAGATCCTAGACCGGCAAGTCAAGAGATTGAGAAACAAGGAAATAGCTTCCGTGAAGGTTTTATGGAGGAATCACCTAGTTAAGGGTGATACTTGGGAGGCCGAGGCCGATATAAAGTCCCGATATCCTCATCTCTTTCCTTCTACTCCTATTCAAGCTTGAGCTAAATAGTTCCTCTTGAGTTTTAGTGTTTTGGGAGTCAAGTGTGTTATATGTGTTGTTCCATGATTTCTTTATGTTATGCTTATTGAAAAACTGAGTTTTCATGATTTATGTTCCTTATGTTGTTATGCATTTAGTATGAGTTGCCTATTTGACTTCAGGAGATGAGTTGATGAACATGCTTTAGTATGCTTTTGAGAGTAATTGCAAATTGGCTCCTTGGTATTATGCTGAGCATGTTTTTAGTTGGAGAAGGTAGTTCCTCCCACGAATATGAGAAATTTTGAGTTTCATGCATAAAGGGTTGTTAGATGTAGTTCCTACTTCCTTGTGTTGCATTGATTATGTTTGAGATGAAGTTAAAGTTTCCTCCTTTGAATTGTGTATTATTTTGATGTTTCTTGCATGATGGGCTGCTAGTCTTGAGTCTTTACTTCTGTAAGGTGTCTAGATCGTCATTCGAGGACGAATGTTCCCAAGGGGGAGAAATTGTAACACTCCAGAAACTAGTAGGCTAAAACTAGAGCTAAACGTTGGGGTTACAGTCAAGGAAGTGGGCAATGGCCAAGGGAGAGGACTAGGGCAATCTAATATACCCTAGACACTGCCTCAGTGACCAGGACCACCACCACGGCTCGTGGTAGGGACTACGACCCGTGGTGTGGTCCATGGTGGGCTAGGTAGTGTGCTTGCCAAGCTGCCCTAAAATAAGACCCTCCCTCACGAGCCACTTCAGGCTCGTGAAGGCCACCAAGGGCCGTGGGAGTGGTCATGGTCTTCAGTTAGCCTCAAGGGGGCCAAGTCATGAAGACCTAGCCATTACCTTAAGACCTACGAGAGGGACTACGGCTCGTTGCCTTGACCACAACTCGTGGAACCCCTTGTGAGACTACCTTGGGCTTGTGAGCTAAAGATACAAGTTGCCTAGCTAATGACCCAAGACCACAGATGGGACCATGTCTCGCGGTTATGACCACGGCTCGTGGAGCCCCACATGGTCCCTGGAAGCTCACTTTAAGTGAGGGTTGTTTTGGGTAATTCCGGTTTAGGTTTTATTAAAGTGAGGTCGTTTTACCTTAGTTTTATACACCTATATAAGTCATTTTAAATCAAAACACACGCATTCACCCCATTATTTCCAAAACCCCAAATCAAATCCCAAAAGTTCATCTTCTCTCAAAATTTCTCTCTCTAGAACTTCAAGGAAGAAGAAGAAGGAAGTTGGAGCTAGGGTTTGAAGGAACAAGGTTTTCTACTCAAAATTCTTTGGAGATTCATAGCTAAGGTATGTCAGTCCTTCATCCATGGATAGTCTTCATCTGAGTCCCTCCAAACTCAATTTCAAAACAGTAATTCCCCAAAAGATAGGGTTTTACTGCAAGTCATGGATTCCTTTTAAAAATGATTGTAATGATTTAATTACATTATATTATGATTGAATTGATTATTTATTATGGTATTTAGGTTGAAATCCCCAAGAATTCATGAAATCCCCATATTCCCAATTTATGACTTGTGATATGGGTGAATTGATGAAAGAAGGATATTATGAGATTATGCTTGTAGTAATTGAGTTATTTTGTTTTTGGCAACCAATGTAAATATTATTATTAACAAAAAAGTCACTTAGAAGCTAAAAGCACCATTCCTCCTTACCCCTGCTAAGGAGTGAGTGCGTACAAGGTCTCAAACTAAAACAAAACTAATTCTAGGTACATAAATTCTGCCAAAAACTTCTACTTCTAATAGCTCTTTTTGAATCTTTATACATTTCTATCCTTCCCACTATTTCACGAGTGATTTCCTTTACTATGTCAGAATATTGTAAGCTGACTCCTTTAAAATGTTTCCAGTTTCTTGCTTTCCAAATATGGTATACCATAGCCCCCCACAGTGTTGCCACCACTTCCTTTTTGAATTTCTTCTAATGTTTCTTCTTTATCAGTTCCAATATGTTGTTCAACTCTCTTGCAGGCAGGTTGATTTTTGACCAACTTAGCAATGCATCTCTCACCTTTGTAGCATATTCACAGTCTACAAACAAGTGTTTATTAGTTTCCATTACTGTATCTTGGCATAAGCAACATTTACTGTCATCCACTTGTATCTTCATGTTCAATAACCTTTCTTTCGTGAGCAACCTTTTTTGTGTTGCTAACCACATAGTAAACCTATGTTTTGGTAGTGATACAGAGTTCCAGATTAACTCTGCATTTTCCATTTTTTCTCTTTGGCCCAGTAGTGCATGATACCCCCGGTTATTGAGTATTCTCCACTAGTTGTGAGATTGAATTTTCCATTTGTATACCAATACTGCATTTGGTCCTTTAGTGCTGTTATTTTCCTCCAATACCAACTGCTGTCAGTTGGGGATTTATGATTCCAAACAGTTCCTGCTTTGATATACACCCCATGCACCCATTTCACCCATAGAGATTCTTTATTTACAACTATTTGCCATACCAGCTTGAGTTATTTGAATCATGTTATTATCTATGTCTATTATAATGATTCTAGATGTGTTGATGTGATATGAGCTTTGACCTTTGAAAGGGAAAGATATGATATGATGCATGTTTTATGAAGGTTATGTATATGCTTTAAGAACACTTTAAGAGTGAAGTGTCCATGAATATGATAATGTTGTTGTGTTTATTGGAAGTCTAAACTCATGAACACATAATGAACATAATGTGAAAGGTTTTCTCACATAATGGAAATTCTAGGTTGAAAGGCAATTCTCACCTAATTGAATCTAATGTTATATGTAGACATGGATGGTGAAAGGTTATTCTCACACATGATCTAATGAGCTATCCTAATGAAACAAGTTATGACTTAATGAGTACTTTGTGGGATAAATGCTTAGCACCGAGTGAATATTGGCTATGAGATGGAAGCTCTTCCATGAGAAAGGCCAGGTTTCTAGAAGCAATCTTTTGAGATGGAAGCTCCCCCACGAGAATGGACGGGTTTCTAGTAACAATCTCCTTATCCCATAACTACGTGCCCCCGTAGGATAGTTAACTAGTGGATCCACCTAAAACCTAACAAATGATGGTTTACCTTAGGCAAGTAGGACAACCCTTTTCGATGTGCGTAACGCCGGATTGTATGTTAAGCTAACATGGTCTATGTCGATTAAGGTTTATTCTCACTATGACAAGAATATGAATTATGAACTATGGCTACTCAAGGAGCTTTACTTAGTATGAGTCAGATTATGTGATCTTATTCATGCATTGCACAAGTATGCTTTGGTGGTACTTATGGTATGTTTCTCTTATGATATGATGATATATGTAATGAATATGCTTATGACTTATGCTTTCCATTATCTTCAAAATGATGCGTTAACTTAGTAAATTGCATGCATTCCACTAAAATGTCCCTTTTTGCATGTTTTCAAGGTTGTTATGCATGGCTATCATACTTAGTGTATTTTTGTACTAACCCATATTTTCCTACATTTTCCCCCAAGTGTAGGGTCCGGTTCTCAAGGTGGTCCTCATTGTGGCTAAAGCTTGGATTTTCTCATTTCTCCTAGCTTGTTGGTGAGTCCTCATGATCCGAGGACATGTGCTTTCACTTAGTAGTTTCATTCTTGTATTTTCCTTTTCAGACTATGTTGTAAGGGTTGTGTCCCTATTTTGATTTAAGTATTGTAATAGATGACTATTTTGAGACAAGTCTAGACTTCCACTTTCCTTTATAAAAATTTTGGACTTGAAATGCATTTTTACTCTTATTGTTATATTTCTTATGCTAAGATATGCTAAGTGGCTTATATGGTGCCTTTCGGGGTACTATGGTCCTTATTACATCTAGGGGGTACCTCTGGGTCGTGACAAGTGCGTAAACTGAACTAACTGATCAGGTTAGATCCCAAATAATTTACTAAAAACATATTTAATTAATTGGGTAGTGAAAAGACCAAAATACCCCTTTAAAATCTGAGTAACTTTCCTTATTTGGACAATACGACTACAAACAGGCATATCTCCCTTATACGAACTCGAAATCTAGCAAACTCGGTGGTGTTGGAAATATAATTCAAAGAACTTTCATTTAATATCTTATAGTACACCTAATGTATCTTGTGATGAGAGTTATGGTTGTTTGAAGTTGACCAAAACTTATACTTAACCAAACTTGCCAAACTTTCCAAATTTGATCTTTCCAAAAATGGTTCTTTCTAATTTTAGCTCTTTCAAATAACAAGGTGTTACAGCTTCACACTTGTGAAAATGCCTCTATTCAACACCACTTGTCAAACATCCTAGAACCTTCTATAAAACCTTGTGCTCCCAATAACAAGTTTGTCAGGACCAAAAGTACACCCTTGATGTGAGATGGCGTATAAGACCCCAGGAGGCCCTACACATGCCACTTGATATACATACCAGACAACATAATGGACAAAAGTAAGAAATCTCATCCAATGAAATAAATTGATATAAAAATGGATGTCTAAATGT
The DNA here is from genome assembly GCA_036250505.1 of Solanum acaule. NCBI lineage: Eukaryota > Viridiplantae > Streptophyta > Magnoliopsida > Solanales > Solanaceae > Solanum > Solanum acaule. The sequence goes on along the minus strand of JAJOOR010020108.1, from coordinate 24,244 downwards.
AATCTTGACGAGCCATTCTAATATATCAAGAAGCTATCAAGATGAAACCCATACATCACGTACAACATCCTAAAACTTAAGATATAAAATATAGAGTAAAGGTGACACTGTCCTCGGATCATGAGGACTCACCAAGTCTTCAATCTTCTGTGCAATCCATTCATGAGTGGAAGGAGGAAGTTTGTCAGACCCTGCAATAGTGAAACAATGAATTAACAAGTATGCATTATTACATGGAATGTACTAACTATGAGGAAAATACATAAAACATGAAACGTGATCATAAGGGGACATAATTGAAAACATGATATACATGACCAAGCTAAACATTGTAACATCATTAAAAGAATAATCATAAATCATGAACATGGTCACTACATCTTAAAACTTAAGGAAAGATTCACAAAACCTTTGAAGGTAACTTTGTTCATTTTTTGGATATTAATTTTAACCGAGAGTATACCATGTGAGCTATACCATGAAATCTGATGTAACTCCCACATTAAGCGAAAGTCTATTTGGCATGATAGAATTTTGTATGATGACTCATATGCTATTTGTTGATCTAGTAACTAGGTTATTTAAGACAATCCTATGGGGCATGCAGTTTGGAACTAGAGGTTGCTACTAGAGAATACCCTATTTGATCCTCCCTCTCAAGCTCTCTTGGTTCTAACTTAAATTCCAATGGAATATTCATATTCATATACATATCATCATTCATAGAAAAACATAATCCCAATATTAATCAAAGCTTAATACATAATATAATAGCTCATTAAATCTTAAATCATACATGTGTGAGAAAACATTTCAGCATTCATGATTCCTAAAGGTGTGAGAAAGTCCTTTCACAATTCCATTGATGCTCATCCTAGAGAAACCTAGATAAAATAGCATTCCTTTTCAAAAATCATGCATAACTCTCATGTAAATAACATTCATATACTCATAGTTTCCTCATAAACCCATGTCTTTCAAGAGTTTATAGTCAAATTCTTGAAAATTGCATGAGTCCATGTGAAATCAATTGGAAAGCGTGTAATTGTATCAAAACAATCATAATAAGATCAAAATTGAACGATTGAATCAACACAATATTAACCTACGAAGTATTGAATGAAAACCCAATCAATTTGATTAAATTTAACTTGGAGAATTTAGAAATCGTTGGGGCTCAATGGGTGAATATAACCCATTGAAGAAACCCTACATACCTTCCTCTTCAAAACCCACAAGCAATAGTTTAAAAGTTTATTTGATTTTGAAACCCTAGATTCTTCATCCTTGATCTTGAGAGAGAATTTTTGAAGAAAACCTCAGAGGGGATTTAGGGATCTAAGTGAATGAGAAAGATGGGGGAAATTTTGAGATAGAAGGGTAATTATTTGACATATAAATGGAGGTAAAATGACATAATATTGGCATTTAATGAATAGGAAAATACCCAAATATCCTTGAGAAGTAACTGATAGATGATTTCTACGATTTGGACCTACGTTCCACTGAACTCTCTTACATGCACTGGTCTACCATAGAACCAACTTAAGAAACCCATATCACCTACTTCCCATGTGATCTTTCTACGAGTCACCGAATTTCCTACGATCCGTAGACCCATTCAATAGCTCTCAATTTTCAGCACAAAATTCTACTAAGTCTAGAATCGTTCTACAGAACCATCCTACGACCTGCCAAACTTCTTGCGACTTATCCAGGCTACTCGTATGTCAAATATCAGAAAAATGAAATTTTAAAATACTCAACCTCATACCTTGTAGTTCCATCTACAACCCATAAAAAACTTTTACAAACCATAGATTGGTGTGGTTGGACACAACTAGTAGCTCAAAATCAGAAATTTCTTTTACCACTTTGGCTTTCCAATTTCTGAGGTGTTATATATAGTGTAGGTATTGTCACTCTTTGGTTGGTTAGCTTGAGCGTACATAGCCTAGACCATATGGTATGAATTTGATTTAGAAGGCATTGGACCAGGTGAGGGTGATTCAAGACAATCTTTAGGCAACTTAGAGTAGGCACATAAGTTATGCTAATCGCAGGCCTTTGATATTCTCAATTGGTGATACTTTCTTCTTCGATGTATTACCCATGAATGTTGTGATGATATTTGGGAGGCGAGGAAAGCTTAGACCTAGGTATATTGAGCCTTTGAAGATCATTTAGACAGTTGGTGAGGTTGCAGACCAGTTGCATCTACCTCCAATATTCTCAGCTATCCACCCAATCTGTCATGTTTTATGGCGGCACCGGTATGTTCTTAATGAGTCTTATGTGCTTCAGTATGATGAAGTAGAGTTGGATTACTTTTTGACCTTCTTGGAGGAGCTAGTTGATATTCTTGCCAAGGATGTGTGGTGGTTGCGTTCAAGAGCCTTTATTGTGGATAAGGTCTACTGGAGGCATCGTCAGGTTGAGGATTCTACCTGGGAGATCAAGCTTGATATCCGGGAGCAATTTCCTGGCTTGTTTAAGCCTTCAAGTACTTTTTGACTTTTACTTTCACGAATGGAAGTCCTTTTTAGTAGACTATGTTGTATTGACCTCCTGGTCATTTTATATTTATGTCACCTATTGGTCATTTTAAAAAATCATAAAGTGATCCCAAGTCATTTTATGACTTGTTGGAACTAACAATTCGCTCACTTGGTCCTTTGATTGATTTATATGTAAGTTTTAGTGTCTTGTAGCTTTAGAATTTTTTACGGTCAGTTTGGATAAAAATTAAAAAAATGACCTTAGAATCCAATTCTAACAATTTCATGAACTTTGTATTGGTCAAATTAGGCTAGTAACATGGTCGTCGTGACTCACAAGTCTTTCTATACGAGTCTGTGTGATGACATTTTATCTTCCAAGTTAAGACCTAAGTTTGACTTTTGTCAAAATTCTAAGTAGACGAGCTCAGATGAGAATTGTTCCAGCTCAGTTAGCTCCAAAATGTTGTGTTTGGTCTAGAACGACCCGTTGTTTGGATCTCGAGGCCTTCAGGCTAATTTTGAGCCCCTTGTGGATTTTTACTTGAAACTAGGTTAGGTATGGGACCCATATTCTGTTAGATGACCTTGAATGGAAATTCTGTCTGCTCCGTTGAGTCCAAAATGTCATTTTTAATTGGTTTGCATATCTCATTTGTGTGTACACGGTTCCGAACCTGTAACAACCCGTATGCTAGAATTACCAAAATGCAAAATTCAATAGTTGCGGGTGGCATCGACGGGCACCACCCACAGACCGTAGTGGGGCCCACGGTCCATTCTGCTGGTCTGTGGTTCAGAACCTGCGACCCCTCCCCAGAAGTCCCAGAAAAATATTCTAAGTTCTGACCAACGCCAGGATCTACAGACCGTAAGTCTGACCACAGTCCGTGGTCCAGAGCTGTAGGTCGACCCCAAGTTTCAGCCTCCCAGTTGCCAAACGACGGTTGACCAACACGGACTGTCAGCCCAACCATGGTCCGTCGGCGGCCCTGACAGCAGTTAAGTCAGGATTCGTTTGGTCTTTTCCTTATGCGCTGGACCCCTAAACTAAGTCGTTTAGACCCTAAACTACGTAGCTTTGGTCAGTTTTAGCCAAGCAACTTAAATAGAATCTACCCTAGGAAAATCTTTCACCAAAACTTAGAAAAATTAAAAAGCAGAAGGAGAAAGAGTCGACCAAGCCCTAGACCAAGAACGCTGCATGTTTTCATCAGTTCCAGCCCTAAAATCGAAAGATTTCTCTATGGAATTCAACACCAGGTATGTGGGATTTCACTAGTGGGTTCCTTTCACCCATCAGGTCCCTAGAATTCAGTCAGATTCTTGATTCCCTTTAGATTTTCTCGACCTAGGGCTTCTAGAATTTCAGTTGATTATTATGAATTTGTTACTTTAATGTTCCTATCAGATTGTCATGTTGTAGTATCGTTTTTGCCCAAATTCATGCATAAGCTCAGAATCCTAGCTATGTAGTTCTTTTACTTTATGAATTACCCATGCTAGGTAAGATATTTCAGTTATATATGCCTCAGATTTAAATTTTTCATTATCAGCATATTAATGTTGCATTTTCAGTTAGCATGTCAGTATTTTGAGCTATCCAGTATTACTGAACTTCAGTCATAAATTATTAATTACTTTATCAAATGGGAGAAGCTTAATATCGAGTGAACTAGGGTCAATCACCCTCACGTCCTAGAACTACGTGCCCCGTTGGTTGTAAGTCCCCTCTGTGGGCATCATTCTAGTGATCACGCCAACATGCCTCTGTACCTATGGCAGGGTATATTGGGTTCTATAGATGGGGCTTATACATCAGACTCCACATTTAGCTCATGTGGTTTTATGTTGGTTATTAGTAGCTCCCTTGCAGTTTAGTCAGACTCTATTGCATTGACCAGGTCATCAGTTACATTTTGGTATTTAGTCTCAGCATGTTATAAATTTGGTCATTGTATTCAGTATTCTCAATTTGTATCATGCTTATCTCATGTCATTACTTAGATATATTCTTTGATTCAGTTATGATTATTGTTCAGTTTTACTCTATCTTGTATGCTTAGTACCTCTCAAGTACTGACGCATACTCTACGCTACATCTTCTCGTGATATAGGTCCAGGTTCTCACCTTCCATATCACGCATAGATCGGTTCCCAATCTTCAGTTCAGCAACATCAATGGTGAGTCCTCATTCTTCGAGGACGAGTGCCATGATTATCTTTCTTTGCTTTTAGTTTTAGTTCCAGTTTTTCTAGATTTAGCTGGGGCATGTCCCAACACTTCTAGTCAATTTAAAGGCTTATTTCAGACATAGTTAGATTCAGCTATAGTGTTAGAGTTTGACTTTTCAGATGTTGTTTAAACTCTCAATTTTCATTTATTCACATAGTATATGGGTATTTTCCCCTTCATTTAAATTTTTCATATGATTTAGCTTCCACACACTATTTATTGATTCAGTTTTCTTTAGTATGCTTATGATATACCAGCAGGGTTATCTTGGGGTCACTTGTGATCCTAGGTCCTGTGTCCGCTTCCAGGGGGTAGCCTCGGGGTTTGACAAACTTGGTATCAGAGCAGTAGGTTTAAGTGTCCTATTATGTCTGAAAAGCCGCACTAAGTAGAGTCCTTTTCATGGGTGTGAAGTGCACCACATCTAATGAAAGGGAGGCTACGAAGTGTTTTAGGAAAGCATCACTCTCTTTGTTACTCTTATCGTGCATAGGGTATGATCTAATTCCTCATTCTAAATCAACTTTATTCATTTTAGATCATGCCTTCTCGTAGAGCTTATGGAAGGAATGTGAATGCACGAAATGCTAACGCAACTACTCCAGTTCCAGATCAGGAAGTTTCGAATGTGAATTTGGGAATGCCATTCAACTTTTGGATCAGAGTGTGACTAACCAGAACAACCAGCAAGTTCCAATTCCTGCAAATACTAGTGGTGGATCGAAGGTAGCCAAGGTTCGTGATTTCGTTAGGATGAATCCACCTGAGTTCTTAGGATCGCAAATTAGTGAGGATCCCCAAAACATCATAGATGAGGTGAAGAAGATCTTTGGAGTAATGCAAGTGACAGGTAATGATAGGGTAGAGTTGGCATCCTATCAGCTGAAGGATGTAGCTCACATTTGGTATAATCAGTGGAAAGAGAACAAGGGTACATATGCAACTCCTATCACTAGGGAATGCTTTAGTGAAACTTTTCTAGATAGGTTCTTCCCCAGAGAGTTGAGGGAGACAAGAGCTCAGGAGTTTATGAATTTGAGGCAGGGTTGCATGTTAGTCCAAGAGTATGGGCTCAAGTTGACCCAACTCTCCAGGTATGCTCCTCACATGGTTGTCGATTCCAGGGCATAAATGAACATGTTTCTTTATGGGGTATTCGACCTTCTGAAAATAGAGTGTAGGAATGCTATGTTGCTAGAATATATGAACATCTCTCAGCTCATGACTCATGCTCAGCATGTTGAGGGTGATAAGCTTAGGGAATAGGATAAGGAGAATAAGAAGGCTAGGACAGGCAACTATGATTATTCTCAACATAAATTGGGTGGTTGGAATTGCTTGCAGTTTCAGCAGAAGTCTTCAGCTCCAGCACCTTCATCAACTAGTGTTCCATCCTCAAAGTTCCAGAATGATCAGAAAGGTAGGGCATCAAGGTCTAAGACTCAAGGTAGTATTTCAGGCACCAGAACCCACCCAACTTGTCCAAAGTGTGGTAAGAACCATCCGGGAAAGTGCCTTGCACTGAAGGAAAGATATTTTGGGTGTGGTCAGTGTAGTCACAAGTTGAAAGATTGTCCTTCTAAATAGGGTCAAGGGGCAACAATGGTAGAGCCTAGTCCACAACTTTAGTAACACCAACAGTTCGTCCGACTCAGCAGGGTAACTCATCTGGTACAGGTGGCGGACAACGCCAAAATAGGTTGTATTCTCTACAGGCTCACCAGGATTATGAAGATTCTCTGGATGTAGTCATTGGTACGTTACAAGTATTTTATTTAGATGTTTATGCATTGTCAAATATAGGGGCTACTCTTTCCCTTGTAACTCCTTATATAGAAGTCAACTTCAGTGTTAGTCGAGAAACTCTCTCAGAACCCTTCTTAGTCTCTACTCCAGTTGGTGACCCAGTCATAGCTAGACGAGTATACAAAAATTGCCCCTGTCACAGTCTCCCAGAAAGTCACCTCTGCATATCTTGTAGAGTTAGAAATGGTAGACTTCGATATCATTCTAGGCATGGATTGGTTATATTCCTATTATGCCTCAGTCGATTGTAGAACTATGATTGTTCATTTTTAGTTTCCAGACGAACCAATCATAGAATGGAAGGGTAGTAGCTTACCTCCTATGGGTTGATTCATTTCTTACCTCAAAGGGGTATCTCTATCATCTAGTTCATGTTAAGAATTCAAGCTTCGAAACTCCAACTGTTGAGTCAGTTCTAGTAGTTAATGAGTTTCCAGAAGTGTTTCCAAAAGATCTTCCCAGAGTTCCTCCTGAAAGGGAAATCGACTTAGGAATTGATCTCCTTCATGATACCCAGCCTATTTCTATTCCTCCTTATAGAATGGCTTCAACTAAGCTGAAGGAATTGAAAGAGCAGTTGAAATACCTTCTGGATAAGGGGTTCATCAGACCCAGTATTTCCCCATAGGGTGCACCAGTATTGTTCATGAAAAAGAAAGATGGTTCTCTCAGGATGTGCATTGACTCAAGGTAGTTGAACAAAGTCACAATCAAGAATAAGTATCCTATCCCTAGGATTGATGACATTTTTGACCAACTTCAGGGTGCTAGTCATTTCTCAAAGATAGAACTCAGATCCGGTTATCATCATCTTAGAGTCAGAGATAGTGACATACCAAAAACAGTCTTCAGAACTCGGTATGATCATTATGAATTTGTATTTATGTCATTTGGACTAACCAATGCTCTTGCAACTTTCATGGACTTGATGTGTTGTGTTCAAGCAGTATTTGGACTTGTTCATTATCATCTTTATTGATGATATCCTCATTTACTCTAGGAATGAGAAAGAACATGTGAATCATTTGAGAGTTGTCCTGAAAACTCTCAAAGATCGCCAGTTATTCGCTAAGTTTAGCAAATATGAGTTTTGGTTCGAATCCGTTGCTTTTCTTGGTCTCATTTTGTCTAGCGAAGGCATCCGAGTGGATTCTTAGAAAATCAAATCAGTGAAATAATGACCTAGACCTACCTCTCCTACAGATATCAAAAGCTTCTTGGGTTTGGCTGGTTATTACAGAAGGTTCATGGAAGGATTTTCATCCATAGCCTCTCCATGGAGTAAGTTGACTCAGAAAAAGGTCGAGTTCCAGTGGTCATATGATTGTGAGAAAAGCTTCGCAGAACTGAAAACTAGGTTTCATACAACTCCTGTTTTGACTCTACCAGAGGGTTCACACGGGTATGTTATCTATTGTGATGTATCCAGAGTCGGCCTAGGTTGTGTGTTGATGTAGAGAGGTAAGGTTATAGCATATGCTTCTAGGCAACTTAAGTCACCTGAGAAGAACTATCTGATTCATGACCTCGAGCTTACAACAGTGGTGTTTGCACTTTAGATTTGGAGACATTACTTGTATGGTGTTCACGTAGAAGTGTTCACAGACCATAAGAGCCTTTAGTATGTGTTTACTCAGAAAGAGTTGAATCTTCGCCAGAGGAGATGGCTGGAGTTCCTTAAGGATTATGATTTGAGTGTGCATTACCATCCTGGTATGGCCAATGTAGTAGAAGATGCTCTTAGCAGACTATCTATGGGTAGTGTAGCACATGTTGAGGAAGAAAGAAAGGAATTAGCAAAGGATGTTCATAGGCTTGCTCGCTTGGGAGTTCGCCTTATGGGCATATCAAATGGTGGTGGAACAGTTTAGAATAGGTCAAAATATTTATTGGTAGTGGAGGTTAGGGAAAAGCGAGATAGTGATCCAATATTGCTTCAACTAAAGGGTGCAGTCTATCAGTAGAGAGTTGGGATTTTCTCCCATGGGGGAGATGGTGTGCTTCGCTATCAGGGTCGATTATGTGTTCCTAAGGTGGGTGAGTTGAGACAACAGATCCTTGCAGAAACCCATAACTCAAGGTATTCCATTCATCGAGGCGTCACTAAGATGTACCGTGATCTACGGGAAGTCTTTTGGTGGAATGGCATGAAGAGGGATATAACTGATTTTGTTGCTAAGTGCCCCAATTGTCAGCAAGTTAAGGTAGAACATCAGAAACCATGAGGTATAACTCAAGAGATCAACATTCCTACATGGAAGTGGAAAGTGATCAACATGAACTTCATTACAGGTTTACCTTGTGCTCGCAAACAAAATGACTTCATTTGGGTGATAATTGATAGAGTTATTAAGTCTGCACGCTTTCTGGCTGTTAAGACTACGGATTCGGCGGACGACTACGCCAAGCTTTACATTAATTAGATAGTCAGGTTGCATGAAGTTCTTTTGTCTATCATCTCGGATCGAGGTCCTCAGTTTACCTCTTATTTCTGGAAGTCATGTCAGAATGGTCTTGGTACTCGGGTTAATCTTAGCATAATATTTCATCCATAGACGGATAGTCAGGTAGAGTAAACCATTCAGACCTTAGAGGACATGTTGAGAGATTGCGTGATCAATTTCAAGGGTAGTTGGGATGATCACCTTCCTCTTATAGAGTTCGCCTACAATAATAGTTACCATTCCAACATTTAGATGGCCCCTTATGAGGCATTGTATGGCCGTAGATGTAGATCTCCAGTTGGTTGGTTTGACATACGTGAAACGTCCTGGATAGGGCCAGATTCAATTCGTGATGCTATGGAGAAAGTACAACTCATTAGAGATGAACTTAAGACAGCGCAGAGCCGCCAACAGTCTTATGCAGATGCAAGGAGAAGGGAATTACAGTTCCAGGTTGATGATTGGGTTTTCCTGAAAGTGTCACCTATGAAAGGGGTGATGATATTTGGCAAGAAAGGGAAGCTCAGTCCTAGATATGTAGGCCCTTACAAGATCTTGAAAAGAGTTGGTAAAGTTGCTTATGAGTTAGAGTTGCCAACCGAACTAGCAGCAGTGCATTCGATCTTCCACATTTCGTTATTGAAGAAGTGTGTAGGTGATCCAGCATCTATCATACCTTTAGAAAGTGTGGCTGTGAAGGATAGTCTCACTTATGAAGAGGTACCAGTTGAAATCCTTGATCGTGAGGTTTGAAGGTTGAGAAACAAAGAAGTCGCTTTAGTCAAGGTTTCGTAGAGGAGTCAGTCCGTAGAGGGAGCTACTTGGGAAGCAGAAGAAGACGTGAATGCCAAGTATCCTCATCTCTTTCCTTCCGATTCCATTCCAGCTTGAGGTAATACTTTCTCTTCAGTTTTTCAGTCATTCAAGCGCAGTTTCAGTCTTAGCATCATGTTCCTTCAGTTTATACTTGCATTTTCAGCGTATTTGCATGGTCTTGGAACTTAGTTCAGTCAGAAATCAGTTTCCAATGTTTAGTGGTAAGGGTTGCAGCTTTCTCCCTCCATTTCAACTAGTTTAGTCTTTATTCGAGAATGAATGTTTCCAAAGGGGAGATAGTGTAACACCCCGTATGCTAGAACTACCAAAATGCAGGATTCAGGAATTGTAGGTGGCACCGAAGGGCACCACCCACTGACCGTAGGGGGGTCCTCAGACCGTTCTACTGGTCCGTGGTTCAAAACCTCTGACCCCTTCCCAGAAGTCCTATAAAAATATTCTAATTCCTGACCCACGTCAGGACCTACGGACCGTAGGTCAAACCACGATCCGTGGTCCAGGGCCGTAGGTCGAACCCCAAGTTTCAGCCTCCTAATCGTCAAACGGCGGTTGACCAACAAGGACCGTCGGCCCAGCCACGGTCCGTTGGTGGTCCCCGACAGCAGTGAAGTCAGTGGTCATTTGGTCTTTTCCTTATGCGTTGGACCCCTAAACTACGTCGTTTAGACCCTAAACTACGTAGTTTTGGTCAGTTTTAATCTAGTAACTTAACTAGAATCTATCCTAAGATAATCATTCACCAAAAACTTAGAAAAATTAGAAAGCAGAAGGAGAAAGAGTCGACCAAGCCCTAGACAAAGAAAGTTGCACGTTTTCATCAGTTCCAACCCTCAAATCAAAAGATTTCTCCATGGAATTCATTACCAGGTATGTGGGATTTCACTGGTGGGTTCCTGTCACCGATCAGGTCCCTAGAATTCAGTTAGATTCTTGATTCCTTTTCAGATTTTCTCGACCTAGGGTTTCTAAAATTTCACTAGATTATTATGAATTTGTTACTTTATTGTTCCTATCAGATTATCATGTTGTAGTATCATTTTCGCATAGATTCATGCATAAACTCAAAACCCTAGCTATGTAGTTCTTTTACTTCAAGAATTACCCATGCTAGGTCAAATATTTCAGTTATACATGCCTCAGATTTAAATGTTTCATTATCAGCATATTAATGTTGCATTTTCAGTTAGCATGTCAGTATTTTGAGCTATCTAGTATTACTAATCTTCTGTCATAAATTGTTAATTACTTAATCAATTGGGAGAAGCTTAATACCGAGTGGACTAGGGTCAATCACCCTCAAGTCCTAGAATTACGTCTGTAGGTTGTAAGTCCCCTCCATGGGCATCATTCTAGTGATCACGCCAGCATGCCTCTATACCTCTGGCAGGGTACATTGAGTTCTCTCGATTCGGCGTATACATCGAACTCTACATTTAGCTCATGTGGTTTTATGTCAGTTATTAGTAGCTCCCTTACTGTTTAGTCAGACTCTATTGCATTGACCAGGTCATCAGTTACTGTTTAGTATTCAATCTTGGAATGTTATAAACTTGGTCATTGCATTCAATATTTTGTGTTCAGTATCCTCAGTTAGTATCATACTTATCTCATGTCATTGCTCAGATATATGCTTTGATTCAGTTATGATTATTCTTCACTTTTACTCTATCCTGTATGATCTGTACCTTTCAAGTACTGACACATACTCTGTGCTACATCTTCTCGTGATGTAGGTTCAGGTTCTCAGCTTCCAGATCACGCACAGATCTGTTCTCGATCTTCAGTTCAATAACATCAGTGGTGAGTCCTCATTCTTCGATGATGAGTGACATGATTTTCTTTCTTTACTTTCAGTTTCGGTTCCAGTTTTGCTAGATTTAGCTAGGGAATGTCCCAGCACTCCTAGTTAGTTTAGAGACCTATTTCAGACATAGTTAGATTCAACTATAGTGCTAGAGTTTGACTTTTTAGTTGTTGTTTAAACTCTCAGTTTTCATTTATTCATATAGTATATGGGTATTTTCCCCTTCATTTCAGATTATTCATATGATTTAGCTTCCGCACTGTATTTGTTGATTTAGTTTGCTTTAGTATGCTTATGATATGTCAGCAGGGTTAGCTTGGGGTCACTCGTGATCCTAGGTCCCGTGTCCGCATCCAGGGGGTAGCCTCAGGGCGTGATATAACCAATCCTCTTTCTAGTTAGGTAGCTTACACCCCTAGGAGTGGACTGGTTAGTTTGGCGGCCTATATTGATTGTCACTCTTGCGAGCTAGGCTGGGAGTTGACTGGATACGATGGTTATTTAGGCTGGGAGTCCAACTTTAGGTTTGTGGTACTCTTCTGTTAGTGGACTTAGCTATTTTGTGTACCTTTCGGGCTTATAGGGATCTATTCGGGTTTTGCATAAACATGCACATGAGTGTACCTTATGGGCTTATGGATGTCAAGTTTTGTTTAGGAGTACTTAGATTTACTTTCGGTATGCTTATATGATTTCCTTTATATTCTCTTTGACCTTTGTTTGTGTCTAGATTCTATCTTTTCATAGTGTTTTAACCTCTCTTTCTCAGTTAGCTGATAATGCCTAGTGAGTACCTTTGTTTTAGTACTCATGAAATACTCTGCATCTTTTCCGTGATGCAGGTCCAAGTACCAGCTACCAACAGTGATGATTTGTGTCTTCTTTTACAACATATGGGTATCAGAGACGAGTATGAGCACTTGGCATCTTGGATCAGTATGTCTTTTTGTGTATATATGTTAAGCTATTATTTTTCCTTTGAGAGATCTTGTTGTGTTCCACTCTTGGGAGTTGTATTTTCATATAAGATAGCTTTGTACTCATGATATCTAGTATCTGGGTGTAACACCTCGAAAACTAGACCTAGATTATTTTTTTAGAAATTTACCTGACGAGAACCACGGCAGGGTTCACGGACCGTGACAGGGACCACGGTCCATTAACTTACCCGGGGTGGGGAGTTTGACTGCACCATGCCCATGAGTCAGACCACGGGACCCTTCACGGGCCGTGGTCTTGATGAAGGGCCGTAGGGGCATCCGACAAGCTTAACCAGTAGATCCTCAGACTTGCAAGCCTAGACCTTAGACCCCCAAGCCTAAGTAAGGATCACAGGGACCTTCGCGGTCCGTGGTCCTCCACACGGTTTGTGGGAGGGTCCGTAGAAGCCTAGTCAGGGGACCCCAAATCCTAAGCCACCAGACCTCAGCCTAAGTGAGGACCACGAGGACCTTCACGGTCCGTGGTCCCTCACACGGTCCATGGTAAGACTCATGAGATAGACCCTCAGATCAGTAGTTACTGGACCATAGACCACGACTGGTCCCACGGTCCGTGGTGCCTTTCACGGTCTGTGGAAGTGGCCGTGGTCAGCCCCATCAACAGTTTAAGTCAGAGGTCTTTTGGTCTTTTCCTAGTTCGTTGGACCCTTAAACTACGTCGTTTTAACCCTAAACTACTTGTTTTAGGTTAGTTTTAGCCTAGAAACATAACTAGAACTTACCTAAGTCAGATCTTTCATCAAAACTTATCAAATTAGAGTGAGAAAGGAGAAAAGAAGTCAAGAACCCAAGTTCAAGAACGCAACAAGGTTCCATCAGTTCCATCCCCAAAATCGAAAGATTTCTCCATGGAATTTATCACCAGGCATATGGAATTTTATTTGTGGGTTTCTTTCGCCCATCAGGTCCCTAGAATTCAGTTAGATTCTTGATTCCCTATTATTAACTAGACTTAGGGTTTCTAGAACTTCAACATATTATCATGACTTAGTTATTTAAATGTTCCAAATCAGATTATCATGTGATTACTTGGTTTCTAGCATAAATTTCAGAACCCTAGCATTGTAGTTCTTTAGTTCTTGAATTACACATGCTAGGTCAGATATTTCAGTATTTCAGATATACATGCCTCAGTTTTGAATGTGTCATTATTAGTATATTAATGTGCATTCTCTGTTTGCATGTCAGTTTTGAGCTATCTAGTTTATTACAAAAAATCAGTCATAATGTGTTAATCATTTAATCTATTGGGAGCAGCATATTACCGAGTTGGACTAGGGTCAGTCAACCATATAGTCCCAGAACTACGAGCCACGTAGGTTGTAAGTCCCCTTTGTGGGCATCCTTTTAGTGATCATGCCAGCATGGCTCTACACCTTTGGTCGGGTGTATTGGGTCCTCTCGATGGGGCGTATACATCATACTCCACATTTAGCTCATGTGATTTTATTATCGGTTATTAGTAGCTTCCACAGTTCAGTCAGACTCCATTGCATTGATCTCATTTCAGTATAGTCAGTACTCAGTCTTAGCATGTTATAAATTTGGTTATTTCATTAGTTACTTTAGCATTTAGTATCTATGTCATGTTCAATTTATATCCTTGCTTTATTGCTTGCTCAGTTATATGTTATTTCAACTATACTCTATCCAGCATGCTCAGTACCTCTCAAGTACTGATGTATACTCTGTGCTACATCTTCTCATTATGTAGGTTCAGCTTCTCAGCTTCCAAATCATGCATAGATCGGTTCCTGATCTCTAGCTTAGCAGCATCAGTGGTGAGTCCTCATTCTGAGGACAATATTCATGTTATTTACTTAAGTATTTTAGTCTTTTAGTTTCAGTTTGGCTAGATTTAGCTGGGGCATGTCCCAACACTTCTAGTCAATTAAAGGCCATTATCAGACATAGTTAGATTCTGCTTAGTATTGGAGTTTGATATTTCTCTTGTATTAAACTCTCAGATTTGATATTTTCAGTTTTAGTATATGGGTTTCCCCATCATTTCAGATTTACTTATGATTAACTTCTGTATCAGTTATTATTATTATTATTCTTAGTATGCTCATGTCATGCCAGCAAGGTTAGCTTGGGGTCACTTGTGATCCTAGGTCCCGTGTCTGCATCTCGGGGGTAGCTCGGGGAGTGACAAACTTGGTATTAGAGCACTAGGTTTAAATGTCCTAGGATGTCTGAAAGGTCGCACTAGGTAGTGTCCTTTTAATGGGTGTAGTACGCACCACATCTAATGAGAGGGAGGCTACAAACTTTTTTAGGAAAAATCTTCATTTTCTTGTTACTCTTATCATACGTAAGGTATGATCTAATTGCGTTCTAACTCGACATTCTATGATTTAGATCATGCCTCCTCGTAGAGAAAATGCCAGGAACCCAAATGCAGCTCCTCCAGTCCCAGATCAAGAAGTTTCGAATGCAGAGTTTCGAAACACCATTCAAATATTGGCTGAGAGTGTGGCCAACCAGAACAATCAGCGGGTTCCAGGTCAGGCAGGTGCTAATGTTGGGTCAGCTGCAGCTAGAGTGCGAGATTTTGTTAGGATGAATCCGCTAGAGTTTTTAGGATCGCAGATTGGTGAGGATCCGCAAAACTTCATTGATGAGGTAAAGAAGATCTTTGAAGTGATGTAGGTAACTCGGAATGATCGGGTTGAGTTAGCATCTTACCAACTCAAGGATGTGGTTCATATTTGGTATACTTAGTGGAAAGAGAAGAGGGGTACGGACGCCACTCCTATTACTTGGGATTGCTCTAGTGAGACCTTTCTGGACAGCTTCTTCCCAAGAGAGTTAAGAGAGGCAAAAGCTCAGGAACTTATAAACTTAAGGCAAGGTAGCATGACAGTCCAAGAGTATGGGCTCAAGTTTACCCAACTCTCCAGGTATGCTCCTAACATGGTTGCTGATTCCAGGGTCCAAATGAATAAGTTTCTATATTGAGTGACAGACTTGGTGAAGACGAGTGTAGAAATTCCATGTTACTTGAAGATATGAGCATTTCTAGGCTCATGACTCACGCTCAGCAGGCTGAGGGTGATAAGCTTAGGGAACAGGCCATGGAGAATGAGAAGGCTAGGACTGGGAACTATGAGTATACTCAACAGAAATCGGGTGGTGGAAATCGCTCACAGGGTCAACAGAAATTTTCCGCCCCAGCCCCTTCATCAACTAGTGTTCCATCCTCCATGTTCAGACAAAATCAGAAAGGTAGGGCATTAGGCTCTAAGTCTCAGGGAAGTGTTTAAGGTATCAAAACCTACCCAACTTGTCCTAAGTGTGGTAAGAACCATCCGGGCGAGTGCCTTGTAGGAAAAAAAGGATGCTTTGGGTGTGGTTAGTCTGGTCACAGGTTGAAAGATTGTCCTTCTAGATAGGGTCAAAGAGGTAACAATGGTAGAGCTCAGTCTACAACTTCAGCAGCACCAGCAGGTCACCCGACTCAGCAGGGTAACTCATCTGGTATACGTGGCAGACAACACCAAAATAGGTTGTATGCTCTTCAGGCTTGCCAGGATTATGAAGACTCTCCAGATGTAGTCACTAGTACATTACGAGTCTTTGACTTAGAAGTTTATGCTTTGTTAGATTCAGGGGCTACTCTGTAACTCCTTATATAGCAGTCAAATTCGATGTTAGTCCAAAAACCCTGTCAGAACCTTTCTCAGTCTCTACTCCAGTCGGTGACCCAGGTATAGCTAGACGGGTATACGGAAATTGCCCTATCACAATCTCCCAGAAAGTCACTTTAGCAGATCTTGTAGAGTTAGCAATGGCAGACTTCGATGCCATTTTAGACATGGATTGGTTACATTCTTGTTATGCCTCAGTCGATTGTAGAACTAGGATTGTTCATTTTCAGTTTCCAGACGAACCAATCTTAGAATGGAAGGGTAGTATCCTAGCGCTTATGGGTTGATTAATTTGTTACCGTAAGGCAAGAAAAATGATCTCTAAGGGTTATATCTATCATCTAGTTCGGGTTAAGGTTTTAAACTCCAAAACCCCAACTCTTGAGTCATTTCCCGTAGTTAACGAGTTCCCATAAGTGTTTCTAGAAGATCTTCCTGGAGTTCCTTCCGAAAGGGAAATCGACTTTGGAATTGATCTCCTTCCATATACCCCCTATTTCTATTCCTCCTTACAGAATGGCTCCAACAGAGCTTAAGGAATTGAAAGAACAGTTGAAAGACCTTCTAGATAAGGGCTTCATCGGACCTAGTATTTCCCATGGGGTGAACTAGTGTTGTTCGTCAAAAAGAAAGATGGTTCTCTTAGAATGTACATTGACTATAGGCAGTTGAACAAGGTCAAAATCAAGAATAAGTATCCCATCCCAGGATTGATGACTTGTTTGACCAAATTCAGGGTGCTAGTCATTTCTCAAAGATAGACCTCAGATCCAGTTATCATCAACTCAAAGTCAAAGATAGTGACATTCCAAAGACAACCTTCAGAACTCGGTATGGTCATTACGAATTTGTAGTTATGTCATTTGGACTAACCAATGCTCCTGCTGTTTTCATGCATTTAATGAACAGGGTGTCCAAGCAGTACTTGGACTTGTTCGTTATCGTCTTTATTGAGGATATCCTTATTTACTCTAGGAATCATGAAGAATATGTGAATCATTTGACGGTTGTTCTGCAAACTCTCAAAGATCACCAATTATTCGCTAAATTTAGAAAATGTGAGTTTTGGTTGCAATGCATTGATTTCTTTGGTCACATTATGTTTAGAGAAGGAATCCGAGTGGATTCTCAGAAGATAGTAGCAGTGAAACAATGGGCCAGATCTACCTCTCCTATAGATTTCAGAAGTTTCTTGGGTCTAGCAAGTTATTACAAATGGTTCGTGGAAGGATTTTCATCCATAGTCTTTCCATTGACTAAGTTGACTCAGAAGAAATTCAAGTTCCAGTGGTCAGATGATTGTGATAAAAGCTTCACAGAATTGAAAACTAGGTTGACTACAACTCCTGTTCTAACTCTACCAGAAGGTTCAGACGATTATGTTATCTATTGTGATTCGTCCAGAGTCGGCTTGGTTTGTGTGTTGATGCAGCTAGGTAAGGTTATAGCTTATGCTTCTAGACAACTTCAGGTGCATGAGAAGAACTATCCAACTCATGACCTCGAGCTAGAAGCAGTGGTGTTTGCACTTAAGATTTAGAAACATTACCTATATGGTGTTCACGTAGATATGTTCACAAACCATAATAGCCTTTAGTATGTGTTCACCTAGAAAGAGTTGAATCTTCGCCAGAGGAGATGGCTTGAATTCCTCAAGGACTACGTTATGAGTGTGCATTACCATCCTGGTAAGGCCAATGTGGTAGCAGATGCTCTTAGCAGACTATCTATGGGTAGTGTAGTGCCTGTTTAGGAAGAATGAAAGGAACTAGAAAAGGATGTTCACATATTTCCTCGCTTAGGAGTTCATTTTATCAACATATCAGATGGTGGTGTCACAGTTCAGAATGGGTCAGAATCTTCTTTGGTAGTGAAGGTGAAGGAAAAGAAAGACAATGATCTAATATTTCTTGAATTAAAGGGTGTAATCCATCAGCAGAGGGTTGAGGTTTTCTCCCAAGGGGGAGATGGTGTACTTCGCTATCAGGGTGGATTATGTGTTCCTAAGGTGGGTGAGTTGAGATAGCAGATTCCTGTAGAAGCCTATAACTCCAGATATTCTATTCATCCAGGTGCCACTAAGATGTACTGTGATCTGCGAGAAGTCTATTGGTGGAATGGCATGAAAAGAGATATAGCAAATTTTGTGGCTAAGTACCCCAATTCCCAGCAAATCAAGGTAGAACATCAGAAACCAGGAGTTATGACTCAAGAGATCGACATTCCTACTTGGAAGTGGGAAGTAATCAACATGGACTTCATCACAGGTTTACGTACTCGCAGACAACATGACTCCATTTGGGTGATAGTTGATAGAGTCACTAAGTCTTCTCATTTTTTTGGCGGTCAAGACTACAGATTCAGTGGAGGACTACACCAAGCTTTACATTAATGAGATAGTTAGGTTTCATGGAGTTCTTTTGTCTATCATCTCAGATAGAGGTCCTCAGTTTACCTCTCATTTCTTGAAGTCATTTCAGAAGGTCTTGGTACTTAGGTTAACCTTACACTGCATTTTATCCACATACGGATGGTCAGGCAGAGCGTACCATTCATACCTTATAGGACATGTTGAGAGCTTGTGTGATGGACTTAAAGGGTAATTGGGATGATCTCCTTCCTGTTACAGAGTTCGCCAACAATAATAGTTACCATTCCAGCATTTAGGTGGCCCCTTATGAGGCATTGTATGGGCGTAGATGTAGATCTCCAATTGGTTGGATTAAAGTAGGTGAAACAACCTTAATAGGGCCATATTTAATTTAAAATGCTATGGAGAAAGTGCAACTCATTAGAGATAGACTGAAGATAGCCCAGAGTCGTCAGAAGTCTTATGCAGATGTATGGAGAAGGGAACTAGAGTTCCAAGTTGATGATCGGTTTTTCCTGAAAGTGTCTTCCATGAAAGTGTCTTCCATGAAAGGGGTGATGAGGTTTGGAAAGAAATGAAACCTAAGTCCTAGATATGTAGGCCCTTACAAGATCTTGAAAAGGGTTGGTAAAGTGGAATATGAGTTAGAGTTGCCAACAGAACTAGCAGCAGTGCATCTGGTCTTCCACATTTCGCTGTTGAAGAAGTGTGTGGGTTATCCAGGATCTATTGCACCTTTAGAAAGAGTGTCTGTGAAGGGTAGTCTCACTTATGAAGAGGTACCAGTTGAAATCCTTGATTGTCAATTCATTTTCCAAAATTCATCCAATTTAAACGAAGAGTCGACCAACCCTCTCCAAGAAAGCAACCAGTTCCCTTTAGTTCTATTCCCGAAATCGAAAGATTCACCGTGGAATTCGTCACCAGGTATGTGGAATTTCACAAGTGGGTTCCTTTCACCCATTAGGTCCCTAGAATTCAGTCAGATTCTTGATTCCATTCATTATGCTTAGACTTAGAGTTTCTAGAACTTCAGATTATTGTTGTGATTTAGTTGTTAGATTAATCCTAATCAGAATGTTACATTTTCGTAATTATGTTGCTTAATTCCTGCATGAAATTCAGTACCCTAGTTTTGTTGATTGGTTTAGTTCATGAATTATACTTGCTAGATTAGTTTATACATATATACATGCATCAATCTACAAATGTTTCATTATCAATACTTGCATTTTAAGTTAGCATGTCAGAATCTTGAGTTATCCATTTTATATTCAGTAATGTTGTATTGTATACATTATAGTTTGGAGTAGGCTTAAAATCAAATGGACTAGGGTCAGTCACCCTCATAGTCCCAGAACTACGTGTCATCGTAGGTTTAGTCCCTCTGTGGGCATCATATTTAGCGATCACGCCAGTCATGCCTTTTTACCCCTGGCAAGGTATATTGGGTCCTCTTGATGGGTGTATACATCAGACTCCATGTTTAGCTCACGTGGTTTTATGTCGGTTATTAGTAGCTCCCACAGTCATATTCTAATGTATTGACCAGGTTACCGGTTATATCTCAGTAATCAGTTTCAGGATGTTATGTACTTCGTCATTGCATTTAGTTTAGTTCATGTTCATCTTATATCATTGCTCAGCATGCTTTATTTAAGTTATGTATATGTTGTTAAGCTTTTTCCTATCCTGCATGCTCAGTACCTTTTAAGTACTGACGCATACTAGCTCTGTGCTACATCTTCTCATGATGTAGGTTCAGGTCCTCAACATTCAGATCACGTATAGATTGGTTCTCAATCTCCAGTTAAGCAGTATCAGAGGTGAGTTCTCATTCTTTGAGGACGATAAACATGTTATTTTTTCATTTTCAGTCTTTTTAGTTTTAGTTTTTTCTAGAGTTAGCTGGAGGCATGTCCCAACATCTCTAGTTAGTTAGAGGCTTAATTCAGACATATTTAGATTCAGGTTTTGCTTGGAGTTTGTTCTTTAAGTTGTTATTAAACTCATAGTTTATATATTCATAGAGTATTGGGTATTCCCCATCATTTCACTTTAGTTAAGATTTTTAGCTTTCGTACAGTATTTCTCATTTCAGTAAATCTTTAAGTATGTTTATGATATGCCAGTACAGGGTTAGCTTGGGGTCACTCGTGATCCTAGGTCTTGTGTTTACACCAAGGGGTAGCCTCGGGGGGTGACAAACTTTTTCTAAACTAGTTTTGAGGTTAATCAATATTCCATAATTGTAGAAAGAAAAACTAATCAAAATAATATGTGTAAACATAATAGAAAAAATAAGAAGATAAATTTTAATCTTTTAAAGAAATGTTTTATAACGACTCGATTTTTTGAATTATGATGGCACCTATTATAACCCAGTAGTAGGTAAGGTAACCTGTAACCTAGAACGACAAGTAATAGGTAGAAGGATAGAAACAAAGAGAAAGCAAAAAATTTAAACATAGAAACAGAAGATAAAGCGTAAGCAAGCCAAAATATATATACAACAAGAGAATCTCTCTCAGAACCTAGAAGTCACAAGTATATTAATGCTAAACAAATGAGTAGAAGTCCCAAAAAAGGACCCAAAATAAAAAGTCTTGCCCCAGAATCGGAAGACTAGCCAATAAGATACAAATGGATACAAGTAAATTCTAGAACGTCATGTGCCTACTCTTGCCTTCTGATCTGGCAACTATAATCTCGATATCAATATTGGTAACTGGTGCTCACACTTGCATCACAAAATAGATGCAGAGTGTAGTATGAGTACCCCAAACAATATGTAATTAGTAGGCATCATAGGTCGATTGAGTAATATAAGTAAAGGAAATACAAAATGCAAAAATTAAACACAAAGAGGTCAAATAAAGGGAAACAAAAAGGAATGCACAAGAGTGTACAAAGAATAGATAAGAAGTAAGTACAACTAGTTAAACTTAACTAGACGCCAATAAGCCCAGAAAGTACACTAGTGTGCAAGTTTAAGTTAAACTTGAACAGATCCCCAAAACCCGTAAGGTACACATAATAGCTAGAAACTAATAAGAGAACTTGAGGATTAAATTACAAGAACTTCCACAACCTCTCCCAGACTAGAATTGTGGAAAATGAATCAAATAATAAAACAAAATCATCCTGTTAGAACTTGAATCAGATCAAAAGGTACATCAAAATTAAATCTCCTAGTTAGAACTTGAATCGGAACCAAGGAAAATATAAGATAGGACCTCTTCGTCAGAACTCTAATAGGATAAAGGGGTTTTACAATAGACTCACCAACTCAGAACATGAATCGTGTCAAAGGGATATATAATATAGGGCCTCTTTGTCATTACTTGAATTGGATCAATGAGAACATAATCAGAAAGTCAAGACTTAAACTGACCAAAGGGATGATACAAGCGGGGACTGAACCCAGCTAAAAGAGATGCACTAAAAAAGGAGCAATAATAAGGTAAACATGCTCTAACAATAGAAAACATAATCCAATGACTCCAATATCCATTTTCCATCATCACTCCGGTTAAAGGAAAGGCACAAGACCACCTTAGACTCTTTAGGGACCAACTCCTACTCATACTCCAGAAGAAGATGCTAAATCACCAGTACACCCACAATAACCCATGTACACACCAACTCTATCTAGAGGATAAAATAAAAATACAAAAGAGAAAGTTGAGCTAAGTAGTCTCCTAACTGTCATACCCCAATATGCTATATAAGTCTACAAGGAACTACGTTGTTGAAACACTCCAAAAATATCTAAGCTAAGACCCAAATCATTCTGTAACACCTTGTACGTCTACTCTTAAAATATAAATCGTTCGAAGTAAGTATATGAGCTTGAACAAGGTGCTGCCATACTTGTTAAGGTGTATTAAGGAAATTTACCAAGGGTACTGAAATTCATCTAGGGTCCTAAGGGAGCTGAAATACCAAGCCAAGTTCAAAGCATTCCTATCTGCTAAGTTCTCGCATGAAGTCATATAAAGTTAAAATTCAAACAATTATATCTCTCAACATATAAAGAGTTAGGTGGCATATGACCTATAAAATTCAAGGTCTATGAGGCTTATTCCCAATGCAACTATGTTTTGCTTATTTCAAGTTCAATGTAAAAAGTTAAGGCTATTTTACTGAAATGTGTCTGGTATATGAATTTTACCGAGGACACTTGCTTATTTGGTGACTCACCGAATAGGCTGGCGAATAACCGAATTATTTCAACTAATTTTCTAAAAACTTTAAGTATGTGTCTATTTTGGCGATCAAACTTTCCATTTGGTGAACCACTAAATATCTCAGCGAGCGGAAATGTTAATCACTAATTTTGCTGATGGGATTCATTAAAAGGTCGCTTTTTGTTTTTATGATCTTCTTAATTTCCAAGAATGGTATTCTTGACCTTTTACCCTTAATTAACTTCCCTAAGTCCATATAATTACAGAATATCATTATTTTATGTGTAGAAACTCTCAAAATCCCTAATTCTCCTTCTTGAAAGATCAAGAAATCCAAGAAAGATATTTCTCCAATTTCTTAAGATCTAAAGTCTCCTTGATCAAGATTATCTTTAAGATATTTTTATTTAAGGTATTCAATCCCAGATTCTTCTCAACACTTCATCTTCCAAGATTGTATTCAAGTTTCTCTAAGAACATTTTTCTTCTAGGTATGTAAGACCTCAATGAGAGTATTCTCTTTGTTATAATGCCTTAAGTATTTTGATTCTGAAGAATTTCACAAGATCATTAGAAGTAAAGCATGGGCTTATATGAAATTATGATCTTTATTCAATAAGCTATGTTTTCTTTATTTCACTTGAGTATTAAAACCTTATGGTACTAATTTAGCATGATTTTTATGGTCATTCAAACCCTTATGGCTTTTAAAAATGAAAGCAAGTATGATACGAATTTCAACCTGAATACATGTTATTTTAAGGTATGACTTTTGAGTTGAGCATCATATATGATTTAAGATGATAAGTAATTTTCATACCTATGAGCATTATATGAGAATATTTAATCATGATTTATATTATTCTTCAGTTGAATTACCTTCGGTCTTTAAGTTTAGTTATTTGTTTGATTAAGCCCTATAACATACTCGTACATTCAATATATTGATGTCATTCGAACTGCATCTTTTCATAATGTAGATTTAGTAACTTAGGATCATCAACAGGACTTCCCTTGAGATCACATCATATGCTCGTCAACATTGGTGAGACGTCCTCACTTTTGGAAGAATCCAGATTTATAATTGTTTAGTAGTAGCATTTTGAGGTTTCGTGGGTCTTGCCTTGACACCTATTTTTATACAGTAGAGGCTTCATAGATAGATAGTTTTGGAGGGTCATTCTATATTCAGTTTCAGATGTTTTACTTAAAACTTTATGATTCATATTCAGTATTTTCAGATAGTTTTGAGATTCAGTGAACTTTATTGAAACGACCCCAAAAATGCCCGAAAATGTGCTTCGGAAACACCTATAATTGTAATTTCCATATATCTCAAAATCCGTGCATAATTTCGGAAATTCGACTTCATATTCTTATTCAGGGGGTCAAATTGAGTGGGAAATG
>JAJOOR010020107.1:0-27976 GCA_036250505.1 Solanum acaule | reverse complement strand
GTATGAATAGTAACTAAGTAATTCCCGAATAGTGTTTTGCATGCATTGATAATTCTTTCGTCTAGAAGTCTTTTTAACGGTGCGCAATGTTAGAACTCACCTTGTTTCTACTTGTCGGACCAAGGAGGTAGTTTATAAGAAAAGAATTATCAACATAGATTTAGTGTGATACTATCTAATAGAATTAATGTCGATTGGTGTGAGGGTGAAAACTAAGCCATACATTGATGTGACGTCTAATATGAAGTAATGGTAAGGGTTAGTAAATTATACACACGTAACCGGACCAATGTGCGGGGTGAAATTCTCTAGATGCCGGACCAAGGATTTAGAGATACATAACTTATCGCTTTGCATGTATTACACTAGAAAGGGATTGCTATTACTAGGATTACGGAGTTATGAACTTATGGGGAACACTTATGCCCTAGTTTCTTTCTCAATTTGATAACAACAAAAGTTTGAATCTTGCGTACTAATTACTTTCATAATTTCCAAAAAATTTTACACAAATCCCCCCCCCCCCCTTTTTTACTTATTTGTCTTGGAAATACATTGGCTAAACGAATATAATCGTCCCCAACCTACAAGTTGGGTTCTTTACGTGATAACGATCGCTTATGGTTCTGAAAAGAGGTGTAATTTGAGTGTATCAAATTTTGGCGCTGCTGCCGGGGAATAAGGCTTTTAGATTAAGTTTAATTGCATTATTGAACTTTAGTCAAATATTTCCTAATTTTACTTTTTTTTTCTTTTGTTTTTGTCTCTCTCAGGGTCTTACTCTAGTGTATGCCAAGTGCACAGAGCCAAGGCGAACTACTTACTTCTTATGATCCCGAACTGAATAGAACTTTGCGTAGAATGAATAATCAAAGAGTTTCGGTTAACCCTATCGGGGGAGAGTTAGGTGAAGATGTTGGATTGCAACCTCCGAGAGTAATTGATGTGAATAATCAGGCACCAGTTTAAAATATATTAGGCGATGCATTGAGGGCAAAAGAACCACTAGGACCACGTCTGCATGAAAATTTCAGGGTCAACCTTAATATTGTCGATTCTGATGGACCTCTTGTCCTACCGCCTCTACCTCTAGGGGATACATTTGTGGTGACCAGTAGCTTGATGCGGATGCTTACAGCGAGGGGCTTGTTTGCGGGGTTGCCATCGGATGATCCACATGCTCACATAGCCAAATTAATCATGTCTGCAAAAGTTGTATATGTCGATCGGATTGGGATATGAACGTCATTGGGTTGCGTGTGTTCCCCCTATCATTGATCGGAGATGCTGCTGTATGGTTCAATGAACTCCCTTACAACTCAATCTATACATGGGAGCAGTTGACAGAGGAGTTTTTAACAACACTCTTTCCAGTGTCCAAGAAGTTGAACAAGAAGGATAAATTCAACTACTTTGTAGCATTACTTGGAAAGTCTGTGAGTAGTTCTTGGATAGGTTCACTGCCATCATGAGGGGTGTCTCGAATCACCGTATTGATGATGAGTCACTGAAGGAGTACTTCTACCGAGGACAGGACGATAATGGTAAGGCAATGCTCGATACTATTGCAGTAGGTTCGTACGGTGAATGCACTTTTGTACAGATTACAGAGAAAATGGAGAAGATATCTCAAAATAATAAAGCTTGGAGCACTAGAAAGTCATACACTTGGAGGAGCACATTTGCCGTTCAAGCTACAAACAACCAGCCTGCAAATGAGATTTGCAAGGAGATGGCACAGATGAGAACTAAACTAGGGTTGGTGTTAAAGCATATGACTGGAGGAGCGGAGAATGTAAATGCTGTGAACTATTTGACTATAACTCCACTACCGGTAGAGGAGTATTATTTTGAAGAGGATGCTTATGCGGTGAATGAGCAGACGGGAAGTTTCCGACCAAACGCCCAAGGTTCCAACACGGATAATTGGCGCCAACATCAAGGAAATCAAGGTCGAAACTATGGCAATTACTACCGCGAGGGTCAATATGTCTAGGATGGGAACTACAATTGTGACAACAATTACAATCAGAATAACTATGGCAACAGAAACGATCGGGCTGGACCTTATGTTCCTCCTCAAAATTGGGATTCTGCTCCTAGGGAAGCGGGAGGTAATATGTCACGTATTAAGGATATTATGCAGAAAATAATGAGGAGATTTGACGCAACTCATGAGAATGTGAAGGAGATGTGAAATGACTTGTCTAGTATTGGTCAAAAATTTGACGTTCACGCACTATCGATCAAGCATCTTGAGTTACAGATGACTCAGTTGTCGACTACAATAAACCCACGTCAACCTGGCACTCTTCCTAGTAACACTATCCAAAATCCAAACAATGATGGACATTGCATGGCAGTCACGATTCGAGGAGGAAAGCAAACCATTGATCCACCTATGCTGTCTAGGGTAGAAACTGATGCTAGTAAATATGATGATGTGGTTGAGGTGACTGGAGAGACCGAGAATGCGACAGAGAAGGAAGAAGAGGTAACTCAGAAAGTTGTCCCCCTACCCAGACCTCCACCTCCTTTCCCACAAGGGTTAGTGAAAAAGACTAAAGAAAGAAAATACTGCAGGTTTATTAGCATGTTGAAGAAGCTTTCCATCAATGTTCCGTTGATAGAGGTTTTGGAGCAAATGATTGGGTATGCAAAATTTATGAAGGATATGGTGACAAAGAAAAGGGCTATGAGCTTCGAGGATGATGATAGATTGCAACATTGTAGTGTTATTGCTACTAGGTCCCTTGTGCAGAAGAAGGAGAATCCTGGTGCCATTACTACTCTATATACCATCGGGTTGTTGCATTTTGCCAAGGCATTGTGTGATCTTGGGGTTAGCATTAATCTGATGTCATTGTTGATTTACAAAAAGCTAGGTCTGGGAGATCCAAAATCGACTGCGATGCGATTGCTTATGGCCGACAGAACTGTGAAGAGGCCCATATGTGTGCTCCTTGATGTACTAGTGAAAGTGGAGTCATTCATCTTTCCGACATATTTTGTGATTCTTGACTGCGAGGTTGATTTTGAGGTTCTCATCATTCTTGGGAGACCATTTTTAGCTATGGGGAGTGCTTTGGTTGATATGGAAAAAGGGCAGATGAAATTCAGACTGAATAATAAAGAGGCAACTTTCAATATTTGTAGGTCTATGAAGCAAAGTAGTGAGCTCCAATTGGTATCGGTGATAACTTATAGAGTTGAGAGTGTTTTTGAGGTGCAGGTTGAGGAGAGACTGGGTGTTGAGGCATTAGCAACGGTTATGATGAACTTCGACAGTGATGGTATTGAAGAGTATCCTGGTGGCCGCACTTGATAAATGTGAATATCGGTCAAAACCAAAGAAGTTAGAGTTGGACATGAAAAATCGTGAGTTCCCACCTGCACGACCGTCTGTTAAGGAGGTACCGAAATTAGAGCTTAAGGCTCTACCACCACATTTAAGGTACGTGTTCTTGGGAAAAGATGATACTTTACCGGTCATTATTGCGGCTGATTTGAATGGGCGACAAATAGAGTGTTTGGTTGCCGTATTAAAGTGGTTCAAGCGAGCCATTGGGTGGACTATTACAGATATTATTGGGATCCCTCCCGATATTTGTTCTCATAAATTCCAACTCATGCCGGATCACAAACCTAGTATTGAGCACCAAAGAAGATTAAACCCGCTTATGTAAGAGGTAGTTAAAAAGGAGATCATCAAGTAGTTGGATGCTGGAGTTATCTATCCCATTGCAGATAGTAGTTGTGTGTGTCATGTTCAATGTGTGCCCAAGAAAGGTGGGATTACTGTGGTTCCTAATGAGAGAAATGAACTTGTTTCGATGCGGCCCATGACTGGATGGATAGTCTCCATGGACTACCGAAAGCTAAATTCTTGGACAGAAAAGGACCATTTCCCTATGTCATTCATGGATCAGATGTTGGATAGACTTGCTGGTAAGGGTTGGTATTATTTTCTTGATGGTTATTCAGGCTACAATCAGATTTCTATAGCTCCGGAGGACCAAGAGAAGACCACCTTCACTTGCCCTTATGGGACTTTCGCCTTCAAACGGATGTCATTTGGGTTGTGCAATGCTCCAGCGACCTTCCAGCGTTGTATGATGTCGATATTCTCTGATATGGTGGAGGACACTATTGAGGTATTTATGGATGATTTCTCTGTGGTAGGTGACTCTTTTGATCGATGTCTGGATCATTTGGCTAAGGTGCTTAAAAGGTGAAGACTACAACCTAGTGCTCAATTAGGAGAAGTGCCATTTTATGGTGAAATAAGGTATAGTGCTAGGACATCGGATTTCTGAGAAGGGCATTGAGGTAGATAAAGCGAAAGTTGAGGTAATAGAAAAACTTCCTCCACCTATCTCTGTAAAAGGTGTTAGGAATTTTCTTGGGCATGCAGGTTTTTATAGGAGGTTCATCAAAGATTTTTCAAAAATTGCACATCCGTTGTGCAAACTGCTCGAGAAGGAGTGTAAGTTCTATTATGATGATGCTTGTCTAAGAGCATTTGGAGAGTTGAAGGAGAAGTTAGTCACTACACCTATCATTATTTCACCGGATTGGGGACAACTGTTTAAGGTAATGTGTGATGCGAGTGAAGTGGCGCTTGGTGTGGTATTGGGACAGAGGCGAGAAAAAATTCTCCACCCTATTTACTATGCTAGCAAAGCTCTAAATGTGGCCTAAAAGAACTATACCGTAACTGAACAAGAGCTTCTAGCGGTGGTTTTCGCATTCGAAAAATTTCGATCCTACTTGCTTGGTACTAAGGTCATAGTGCATACTGACCATTCTGCATTGTGGTATTTGATGGCGAAGAAGGATGCAAAACCGAGGTTGATTAGATGGGTATTGTTGCTGCAAGAGTTTGATTTTGTGGTAAAAGATAGAAAGGGGACCGAAAATCAAGTTGCCGATCACTTGTCCAGATTGGAGGAAGAGGCTATGCTAAAGATTGGTGATAAGGCTGAAATTAATGATGTTTTTCCAGATGAACAGGTATTGGCTGCTTCTCATGATGTGATTCCTTGGTTCGCAGACTTTGTTAATTATTTGGCAAGCGATTTGGTGCCCCCGGATTTGTCTTTTCACCAAAGGAAAAAGTTTATGCATAATGTGAAGAAGTTCTTTTGGGATGAGCCTTATTTGTATCGTAGTTGTGCCGATGGGATTATTCGTCATTGTGTGCCAGAGGTTGAGATGATGGGTATACTAGAGGTGTGTCATTCATCGCCTGTTGGTGGGCATCATAGTGGTGTTCGGACTGCGCGTAAAATTTTGCAGTGTGGGTACTACTAGCCCACCATCCACCAAGATGCTCATGATTTCGCCAAGTCTTGTGACTGTTGCCAGAGAGAAGGAGAAATTTCAAAGCGGCAAGAGCTTCCTATGAATCCGATATTGGTGATTAAGTTGTTTGATGTATGGGGCATTGATTTTATGGGTCCATTTGTGAGTTCACATGGGATGAAGTATATTCTTGTTGCGGTTGATTATGTATCGATAATGAAAGTAAAAGTGTCACCGTATTCTTGAAAAGGAATATCTTCTCCAAATTTGGTACACCGAGAATGATCATCAGTGATGGAGGTTCCCACATTTGTAATAAGTTGTTCAAGGCGCTACTTGAGAAATATGGTGTCCGCCACAATGTAGCCACTCCTTACCATCCGCAGACTAGTGGGCAACTTGAAGTGTCCAACAGAGAGATCAAACAGATTTTGGCAAAGACTGTGAATGCTAATAGAACAGATTGGTCAAGGAAGCTTGATGATGCTCTATGGGTCTAATGCACTGCATACAAGACTCTCATAGGTATGTCTCCTTACCAACTTGTATATGGGAAGTCTTGCCATCTACCGGTAGAGCTACAGCATAAGGCTATGTGGGCGATGAAGAAGCTAAATTTGGATTGGGGCGCAGCATCTAATCAAAGAATGAAGACTTGAATATGCTTGATGAGTTTCGCCTAAAAGCTTATGAAAGTTCAGCCTTGTACAAAGAAGAGATTAAAAAAATCATGATCAAAGAATTGAAAAGCGAGAATTTGTTGTGGGTGATCTTGTGCTTCTATTCAACTCTAGGTTGCGCTTGTTTCCGGGCAAACTCAAGTCCAAATGGACCGGGCCATTTTCGCTCACAAAGGTGCTCCCCCATGGAGCAGTTGAGCTTGAGAATAGTGAAGGAACAAGGTTCATGGTAAACGGGTAAAGGATCAAGATCTATCTGGGAAACGCGGAAAGTGTGCAAGAGGTTGTTGAGGCCTATGTTCTTGATAAAGTCTGAGTAATCAAAAGGCTTGCGTCGTGCCGCGATGTTAAATCAAGCGCTTCTTGGGAGGCAACCCAAGATGTACAACCTAGCCAACTATAGGTCGTTTTAGTAATTTTCTTTGTTTAGTTGCTTTTTTGTATTCCTTTAAATAGGTGATTTCTTTTTTGTTAGTGTTGGCTAGATATAGCATAGAGTCCGTGTCTAAAAAGTGTCTAGAAAATGTAAAAAGAAAGGTCTAATGGGTGCTACATGTGCAGGGATGAAAAGCGAAAGCTACAGAAAAAGTTCTAGTGCAGAGGTCTACGGACCCCATCGACGGTTCGTGGTTCATTCCACGGACCGTGAATGGTGTCCGTAGATCCCAGGTAAGGTTTCTGAATTTTTAAGTGCAAGTGTGATCTACGGTCCTCATCTACGGACCGTAAACAGGGTCTCGTGGGTCCAAACCCGTCTGACCCGACCCAAACATCTTTTAAATAAAACCCCATCTTTTTCAAATCATTCCCACTTCCCTCATTTTTACTCAAAAATTGTTTCTACACCCCCTCTAACTACTCCAATCACTCCATATTACCATAAATCCACTATCAATCAACCCATATTCATCCTCTCATTTCACAAAGCACTCTTTTCTCCCCCAACTCTATCCCATTCTCCATTTTTCAAAGGTTCAATGTCTGAGTTCGATACGAAAGACGAGCAAAAGGTAGTTGGACAGTCTCTGGGCCGACATTGATTACATCCTTGTTGCGCCCACAGATGAGCCAAAGTCTGCACCCACGGTATTGGCTGATGATATCGTACGATGCTCTAGTCAGAGAGGATACAGATGCACAGCCCGAACCCACCTGTGGTCGTGGGAAGAGGCACCGCTCCAGCCAAAATTCTGACACTACTGAGGAGGCCCGTGCAAAGAAGTGGGAGTGCCAGCGGACGAAACAGGCTCGAAAAACCTCTATTATAGATGAGGAGTTGCGCCATCAAAAGGTTCGTGAAAGTGTGCGTGGGGCTTCGAGTTTTATGCCCATTGTCGAGGTTCCGACTGTTGAGAGTCATGATGTGAACACCACTAATGGTGCGGTTAGAATGACCGATAGCACTACTGAGGGTGTTGTGACTGCTAACGTGGGCACTACTGAGGGTAGCCCCAATGTTGCTATAGCGGGCTCTGGGAAACCGGACCCACCCGCTTATTAATGGTTCATCAACGCTATGCGCCACAGGTTTGCTTCACCCAAATCCATTACTTTTTATTGCTTTTTGTGTGCATTGGGGACAATTGCACTTATTTTTTTGTTTGGGGTGGGGTAAATGAATTGTGAGTGATAGGGTGAAGTCTGAGTAACCCAACTCATAATCCTCTCTTAGGGTTTTCTTGCCTGTGTTCTTTTCCCCCAAGAGACTGCTTAATTTCTGTTGAACCAGCATGTGTTAGGATTGTATGTGTAAAAGCATGAGAAAGAATGAAGCATGATGGCAACTTTTTAAGAAATGATACCCGTCCAAAAAAATTTGTGATATGTGCTAAAATCTATAGCCTAGAATGAGATGAATGTGTTGGCTCTGAGTATGACATGACAATGAACCAACTTGATATCATGACTTAAGCTAAAACTTGAATTGGTTAACTTGATAATCGGATAATGAAACTATGTGCCGAGAGTGTGTGAGAATAGTTCATTGTTCAAATAGTTTTTGTGCCAATCTAGATATTGCTCGGTTAGTCCTGCTAAGACAACCTACTCTAGAGGCTAGGAAGTGATCATAGGCCTTTGTTCTGATAAGTCCATAAATTGCCTAAAAGAAGAATCCAACCAAATGAAATAAATGCTCCCTTTGATCCAAATGCTTTGAGCCAAAATTAGACCATTTCTTTCTAAACCTCTAACTCACCTTCCCATAATCTACTATGTTGGCCCCGGTCCCTCCTTGGACATGTGCACCTCGACTTAGGCCAAAAGCCTAAGTTGAGGGTGGCTAATGTAAAAAGTAACCTCAATCTTGGCCCTGATCCGAAATCGGGTATTGTGCACCTCAGCCAATGGAAAATCCATAAGTTGAGGGTGGCTATGAAAGAGGAAACTGAAAGAAAAATGGGTATGAAAAGAGTTTGATGTTGAAAAAAAAAGAACAAAAAGAGAGGAAAGAATATGACTTGTTGAAAGCTAAAGAAAAGAATAAGACGCAAGAAAAAGATGAATGTGAAAAATAAAGAGCTACAAAGTCTAAAGTCACATCCATGGTTGAAGAGAATCAAGGGAAAGAAGGCAAAACGGTAGGATGTCAAGAATAGAGCAAAAAGAGGTAGAATGCCTAATGTAATGTCAAGGAGGGCAGAAAGTCACTAAAACGTACCCAAATGTACCACACCTAACCCTGAGCCTACGTTACAAGCCAAGAAAGTCCTATAGTGATCCTAGAACCTAGTTTGGAGAGTCTAAGCAGTGAAAATATGGGCAAGCCTATGGTATTGAGCACTAATTGTACTTGAAGTTACTTCTAAGTGTGAGTGTTGAATAAATCCTTGTACTCAAAATCAAATTTACTGTGTAAAAAAGGGATTTCGTTTGAAGTAAGGGCACTAGTTACATTGTCGGAAAGTTGGTACCTTGGTGATAGTAAAATAGGGTATGTTGTGTGTTGGTGGGTTAGTCTTTGTCATGTTTGGATCCGCACAAGTTAGATTGTTGAGTCTGAGAGAAAAGATTTGCACTCGAGAAAAGAGTCGGGTAGAGATCCATGTGATTGTTTCTGCTTGAAACGCTTTCTTCTATACAAAGTGTCATTTAGAGTTTTAGTGCGTCGCTTAAGGACAAACAACGAATTTAAGTTGAGGGTGTTGATATACCGTGAGATTACGGTATTTTTAATACATTTCACTTAAGAGTTGTGTGTGTCTAGGGCCATTTTGTATTGGTTTTTATGTATTTTTCTCTTGTTTGCAGGAAATATGTTCAAACGTGGAAACTGAGAGACGCAGCTGAAGGATGTGCAGAAAAGGGCATCTACGGAGGTGATCCACGGACCGTAGGTCAATTCACGCTCCGTAGATGGGTGTCGTAGATGGGCAGGCAGGGCTTGAAGGAAAATCAGGGAATTCTTGACCAAGTGTGGAACCACGGTTGAAATCGACAGACCGTAGAGTGATCTACGGACCGTACTGCTGAGCCGTCAAATGATTCAGAGAGGGGTTCCAGTACCTAATTTTGAAGATTCTAAGTATGGAGCTACGGAGGAGGATCCATGGACTATAGATCAATCCACGGTCTGTACTGGTGCTCCGTCATTTGGTTCAAAGATTTTGAAGTTAGAAATTTGCCCAAGTCCTGAGTCACGGAAGGGACCTATGGACCATAGATCAATCCACGGTCTGTAGGTCAGTATCGTCGATCGAAACCGCGTCCTGAAACATTATTTCCTTATTTCGTTTCCTTTTTAGTTAGGACTTATTTTTCTATATATAGGGCATGTAAACCTCGTTTTTGGGGGTTAGATTTTATTATTTTAGTTCTAGTTTTTGGCTTGGGAGATTAACTTGCAACGTTAGCAATTCTTAATTTTCTAAGCACGTTTTGGTGATTTTTACTTTGAAATTCAAGTTGAAATTCTGGGATTATTCTATTCTACTACGTAAGTTCATGATTTATTCTTCAAACATTATGAAGTTCATGCTTTATTCTTCAAACATTATGAATTGTGTTCTTGCTAATATGGGTAACTAAATCCACAACTAGGGTTGTGGGAACCATGAGCGATTAACGAAGTATGAATAGTAACTAAGTAATTCCCGAATAGTGTTTTGCATGCATTGATAATTCTTTCGTCTAGAAGTCTTTTTAACGGTGCGCAACGTTAGAACTCGCATTGTTGCTACTTGCCAGACCAAGGAGGTAGTTAATAAGAAAAGAATTATCAACATAGATTTTGTGCGATACTATCTAATAGAATTAATGTCGATTGGTGAGAGGGTGAAAACTAAGCCATACATCGATGTGACGTCTAATATGAGGTAATGGTAAGGGTTAGTAAATTATACACACGTAGCCGGACCAAGGTGCGGGGTGAAATTCTCTAGATGCCAGACCAATGATTTAGAGATACATAACTTATCGCTTTGCATGTATTACACTAGGAAGGGATTGCTATTACTAGGATTATGGAGTTATGAACTTATATGGAACACTTATGCCCTAGTTTCTTTCTCAATTTGATAACAACAACAGTTTGAATCTTGCGTACTAATTACTTTCATAATTTCCAAAATTTGTTACACAAATCCCCCCCCCCCTTTGACTTATTTGTCTTGGAAATACATTGGCTAAACAAATATAATCGTATAATCGTTATTGAACTTAAGTCTAAACCATATTCCTTGTGGGATCAACCCCAACCTACAAGTTGGGTTCTTTACGTGATAACGATCGCTTATGT
The DNA here is from genome assembly GCA_036250505.1 of Solanum acaule. Taxonomy (NCBI): domain Eukaryota; kingdom Viridiplantae; phylum Streptophyta; class Magnoliopsida; order Solanales; family Solanaceae; genus Solanum; species Solanum acaule. Next base: position 17,257 of record JAJOOR010020107.1, on the reverse strand, counting down.
TTCTGAAAAAAGGTGTAATTTGAGCGTATTAGTACCATCCACAGGCTGTGGTTGGCCTTTGTGGGATGGCACCTGGAGGTTCTTAACATGCTATGCCCTCTCTCTCGAATCCGAGGTGTTACAACGTCAATCTTGCAATCAAGAATAACAAAGTCGGTAGGAAATATGAACCTATTTATTTTTTCCAAAATATCATAAAGAATGCCAATAGGATGCTTGATAGATCGGTCGGCCATGAGTAGACACATTGTTGTTGACTTAGGCTCACCTAGCCCAAGCTGTTTGAAAATGGCATAGCGCATCAAGTTGATACTGGCCCCCAAGTCACACAATGCTTTGGCAAATTGAAATATCCCAATACTACATGGAATAGTAAATGCCCCCGAATCAACTTTCTTAACAACCACATTGCTTGTCATAATGGCCCTACAACTATGGGACACCTCAACCGTTTCAAAATTCATGCTCCTCTTTTTGGTAACCAATTCTTTCATAAACTTCACATAAACCGACATTTCCAACAACGCCTCTATCAAAGGAAGGTTGATAGATAACGTTTTGAAAACGGAGAGAAATTTTTGGAACTTTGCATCTTCATCCCTTTTTTTTCAATCTTTGGGGGAATGGTGGATTATCTTTAGGCAAGGATTTTGTAGGCACTGAAGGGGGAGCAACCCCACATTTGTTTCTACCTAATCAACTACTTTGGATCCTCCATTGTCTAACACTTCGATGAGCCCTTCACTATCAATAGTAATGTTTTTCTCTTCACTTGATCTTGCCTTGTCATCATTTGCTACATCACTGCCCACGACCTTGCTACTCTGAGTCAACATGACCATGCATTGGTCATGATTATCCTCCGAACTAGCCAAAATATCAGTAGTGAGACCCTCTTGTGGTTTTGCATTCAGTTGAGCCGAAAGTTGGCTCATTTGAGCCTTAAGTTGCTTTATGGATACAGAGTGATACATCACCATTTAATTTAAAGATGAAACATCTACCTTCATTTCCTTGAGCACTTCATCTGATCCTTCCACTTTGCTTAGGATGCAGGAAAGCATATCCTCAGTCCAAAAGCTTTCGGTGTCATTATACGGTTCCTTTGACTTTGGGTTATTATAATTGTGTACATAGCGATCATTAGTATTATCTTCATTTTTCCAATATGTGTCTTGATCACGCCAATTTCAATCTCGACTTATCCATCCATCCTCACGATTTTTGTTCCAACCTTGACTCCCGCCCGGCTTTAAATAGCTCAAACGAGAACCCCACGCTTGCCTTGACAAGAAATGAACCTCTTCATCATACATAGTTTCAAATTCCACATCATCCGGACTCACAACCTTATTGCCACCTCCCATGACATGCTTTGTCAACAACGTCATTTGAGTCATCATTTTGGTCATGTTCTCGTCATGTTCTTGGTTCTTTTCCAACTGTTCTTTGGTCACCTCGAGATTTAGTAGAGACACTTGATCCTTCCTAGTATACCAAAAGGTTGTCTCATTATACCACCTCTAATAAGTTGATCGGCGACACATTGGTTGACCTTATCAAGACTCTAGTACAAATATTGTAAAAGCACGTCATCCGGCAAACCATGAGTGGAGAACTTGGGAAGTAGTTTTTGAAACCTCAACCATGTCTGATGAATAGGTTCTCCATCAATCGTCTTGAAGTTTTGAATGCAATCCCTCAACTTGACCATGTTCAAGGGAGGGAAAAATCTTTGATAAAACACTTCCGTGAGCTCTTCTTAAAAAGTGATTGATTCCCTTGGTAACTCGTTTAACCACTTTGATGCCTCCCCCATTAGAGAGAAAGGAAACAAACAGAGTCGGGCCGACTCTTGAGTGATGTTTTTGAATGAAAACGGTCCACACACATTCACGAAATTGTGAATGTAGTCGTGAGGGTCCTCATGAGCAAGTCCCCTGAATAGACCCTTCATTTGCAACAGTTGCAACATAGTACTGGTTACATGAAAAACCGAATTGCCCACAATTAGTGGCAAGCGAATATCACTAGCATTTCCTACTAGATCCACATTGACATCATGCAAATCTTTGATGACATCATTAAGCCAAAGTTGACTCGCATTGCTCCCATTGACACTCATATCTTCACCTGTTATGGAGCAATCACAAAGAACAAAAATAAGATAATTCAACTACAACAAAATTAGTCCACAAGAACACTGAAACAAAAGAATTATAAACACCACTCCTCGGCAGCGGCACCATTTTTTATAACGCTCAACTAAACCTCTTCCGATTCGAAGTATAGGCGGTCATTAACAAGTATAAACTCAATGATAAGTTGGGGTCGATCCCACAGAGAGTGATACGATAAAGAAATTGATTATGAAGTGCAAATGTGTTCTAATCTTTTGTAGGTATAAGGAATCACACGACATAAACTAAATCAATAAATTTTAGTGACTAATATCAAATGAGGGGATTGGTAACCAATTGTGAACAAGAAATCACTAACACAAGAATTAACCAATTAGAGATTGGACCTTAGGAATATGATCAATTGAATGTTAATTTCACGTAATGGGTAATCATTGATTGCTAAAAAGAGTTGAATCTCAGTGGGTAGGCTAGGTTTTGGATATAATAGTCATATCTCGATCAACAATTATGTTTCAAGTGAGTTCTCTCGAACCTCAATGAGCTTAGCATTACCAAGCAACCCAATACCTTAATTTACCCACTCTCTCGAGCTGGGTTTATCTACACAACCAAATCTACTTTCTTAGGCTAGATTTTAAAGACGCAATCAATATATTTATCAATCAATTGTTCTACTCTAACACCTTTTTCTCAAGAAAGTATAGAGAACTAAAATAGAATTGAATTTGTAACTTCAATTCATTAATTAAACATGAACAAATGACTGAACCCACTTCAAAACAATAATTAAATCAGCAATTAACAACACCCATTAACTAATTAAGACATTCGAATACATGATCACACCCCTAAGGTATGGGCTTTGAGCCAAACATAATGGAAAATGAGAAATTTTTACCAAATAGATTTTCCATCTGAAGTTGTTAACAATTTGCAAATGCCCAAATGCTGAAATTAAGCTAAAATTCTCAAATCTCCAATTCTCAATTCCCAATTTCTCTCCAAAAAATTGAAACACTGTATGTATGTAAAAAAATCTCCCAAAACTAGAATACACTATGTGGGAACTCTAGGAAATTACTTTAAAATTGTATTTATATGTTCCCAAAAATTCAGTACAGAGCCAAGTCGCGAAGTAAGACGAGATCGCCGACCCAGTCGGCGGAACGTCGAGTTTCTCCTCTCATGCCTTTCAGCTTGGTTTCTTCATCAATTTATTTTGGAAATTTTGGCGAGATGGATCGTGGTCGTCGATCCATTCAGCGTGTTGTCGAGTTTCCCATTTGCTCGCCAAGTTGGTTTTGTCCATGGGCTATTGTGCTGGAAGTTTAGGCGAGCAGGAAGCTCACTCGACGAGCTCCGACTTTGCTTTTCTTCAACTTTTTCAATTTTTCGCTCCTTTTTGCATCATAATGCCCTTGCCTCACTCTTAAGCCTTTATTGCTGCATTTCAACATATTAGCGTCAGTTATGAGTGTAAAATAGGCATTGAGGACACTGAATCAATGAATAATAAGCCTTAAATGAGTCAAAATTCCCGACTCATCATATCACTGTGGGACTTTATTAGCTTGTAACATAGGCTCAGGCTCAAGTGTGGTACATTTGGATATTTAGTGACTTTTCTACCCTCATTGACATTACATTGGCTATTTTACCTCTTGCACAACCAATTCTTAGATTGTCTTGTTTTCTGCTAATCTCCTTATGACTCATTTAAGCGCGGGTGTGACTTTAACTACCATTCTTGCTTTTTTAATCTTTTCTTCATACTTTTATTCAAGCATTATCACTCTTTTGTTTCTTTTGGATTTGGTCACACCATTTAGTACATTTTTGATAATATTTTTCTTTTTTTTCTACAAACAACTCTTTTCATACCCTTTTTTTAGTTTTCCTTCACCATAGCCACCCTCAACTTATGTATTTTGCATGAGTTGAGATACATGATATCCTAGGGAGGACCAGGGATAATATTAAGGTAAATTCTGAAGTAGCCACCCTCAACTTAGGCTTTTGGCCTAAGTTGAGGTGCACAATGTCCAAGAAGATATCGAGGCAAAATAGATTTTTAGGGAAGGTGAGTTAGGTATATTGAAAGAAATTATTTGTTAGGTTCAAACATTTGGATCAAAGGAAGCATTTATTTCTTTTGATTTGCTCTTAGGCTTAAGTGGACGCATATCAACAATGACCTATGATCATTTCCCAATTTCCAGTCTAAATCATCTTAGCAAGACTAATGGGGCAAGTTCTAGATTAGCACGCACTATATGAATATACAAACAACCTCTCTCACACACATGGCACATAGTCTCGCTATCAAATCATTAATGCATCTGGTTCAAGTTATAGCTTAAGTCATGTTGTCATATCGGTTCTTATCATGCCATATAAAGATCCAACACATTCAACTCATCAAGCCTGCAGATATAGCACATAATCAAACGTTTGAGGGGTATCACTTTTCATGCTCTTTTGCTATCATGCTTTCATTTTTAGTCTACTTCTACATTTATACAATCCTAAACATGTCGGTTCAACAGAAATGAAAGAAGTTTCTTGAAAAAAAAGAACACATGCAAGAAAACCCCAAGGAAGGATTGTGAGTTGAGCTACTCAGACTTCACCCTAACATCTGAGTTGGGTTACTCAGACTTCACCCTAACACTCACAATCCAAATCGCCCCACACCCTCAAAGAATATAGTGCAATGTCCTCAATGCACAAAAACAAAATATAATACATCGGGTGAGACAAACTTGTGGTGCATAGGTGCCCCAAGCCAAATCAAGAAGCGGGTGGGTTCGGTTTCCCAGAACCTGCTGGATCAGCAAGAGTGACGCCATCAGTAACACCCTCAACCGTAGTGGGAACACAATCAGTAGTGCTTCTCGATCCAGGTGCACCTACAACCAATTATATAACTCTCTACTGCCTCAACTCCTCATCAAGAATAGATTGTTGTTGGGCTACCACAAGCTTTGTTTCTCCCTTTTATAGCCTATCTCTCATTCTCTGGATCAGTAGTGGTTATAGAAGTGTGTGTGGGCTTTCCAGCCACACGACAAGGGGGGTCAAGAGAAGGAATATCATCTTCAAATAGTGCATTCAACACCACATCATCAACATCTACCTTGGGTGTAGGCTCTGGAATAGCCTCCTTAACAATAGTTAAAGCATCTACATCAGCTCGGAGTTGGGTAACTCCACCTGGAAAGTAGTCAGATTAACAGTAGGCCTAGGCTGAGGCCTCTCCATCACTCTAAGCTTAAATGAATCAATCCTCCAATGCACCGCTTGGATCTTCCTATCAAACGTTGCCTCCATCCTTGCGTCTGACTTCTCAACAAACTTTTCCATCCAAGGTCGCATATATTTTAGAAGAGTGGCCATCTGAGTCTCCAACTTCTGGACTTGAGCAACTGGCAGTAAATCAACCCAAAAGGTGTAGGAGCACGAGGTGTGCTCGCATCATAACCAAATGAAGTGGAAGGGGAGCCTACACATTGGGCTCCACATTAGTGGCAGGAATAGTCTCATCATCTGCCCGCTCGGCCCCAACCTTCTCAACATCAACAACAATATCATCACCCCAAGGTGGTAAGTCAATCTGTATACCTTTCTGAGGAGCTGCTGGGTTCGCATCATCTTTGATCAAGCCCACGTCAATCTTCTTGGTCACCTGGATGAGCTGGTCACAGTGCCACACCAAGACTATTGCCTCCCACAAATGTGAAAAATAAGGCATAGAAATGGCATAGTAGTAGTCTTCCGGAAAGCCCTCTCGTGTATATCTGTTATAATAATCTGGAGAAATCAATTTCTAGCCTTGCCATAAATGTTGTAAGCATAATTGTACGATCCCAAGTCACAACATTATCTGCATGTGTGGGGGACAATCTGGTATGTATGATGGACTACAAAAACTTGGCCGCAAAGCTCAAGGTCGCCTTTTGTATTGGTAGTGTCATATCATGCACCCACACAGTGCTCTCTTCCTCATCAGCAATGTGGTGAGCCATCCATCGTAGTAATGCCTCCCTCTGCTCTGGATCCCTGAAAGAGTGTCAAGACTCCGGTAGAAATATTGCAATAGCACATTATCCAGCAAACCATGATTAGGGCATTTGAGAAGCAACTTTTGAAACCTCAGCCATGTTTCATGAATGGGTTCACCCTCAACCCGCTTGAAATTATGAATGCTATCCCTCAACTTCATCATCTTTGAGAGAGGGAAATTTTTTTCGTAAAACACTTCCGTGAGCTCTTTCTAATAAGTTATTGATTCCCTTGGTAACGCGTTTAACCACTTTATTACCTCCCCCATTAGAGAGAAAGGAAACAAATGGAGTCGGGCTGACTCTTGAGTGATATTCTTGGATGAAAACAGTCCACACACATCCACAAAATTGCGAATGTAGTCATGAAGGTCCTCATGAGCAAATCCCCCAAAGAGACCCTTCATTTAAAACAACTGCAACATATTACTGGTCACATGAAACACCACATTGCCCACAGTTGGAGGCAAGCGAATAGCTCAAGCTTTTACCACTAAATCCACATTGACATCATGTAAGTCCCCGATGTCATCATTGTTCCCAAGTTGACTTGCATTGCTCCCATTCACGCTCATTTCTTCATATGTTTTAGAGTAGCCAACAAGAACATAAGAAAGAAAATTCTACTACAACAAAATTAGTCCACAAGAACATTTCAATAAAAGAATTATAAACACCACTCCCCGGTAACGGCGCCATTTTTGATAACGCTCAACTACACTTTTCCGATTTGAAGTGTAGGCAGTTGCTAACAAGTATAAATCCAACGATGAGTTGGGGTCAATCCCACAAGGAGTGATACAATAAATAATTTGATTATGATGTGTTCTAATCTTTTGTAGGTATAAGGAATCACGCAACATAAACTAAATCAATAAATTTTAGTGATCAATATCAAATTGGGGGATTTAGTAGCCAATTGTAAACAAGGAATCACTAACACGAGAATTAAGCAATTAGAGATTGGACTTTAGGAATGTGATAAGTTGAATGGTAATTTCGCGTAATGGGTAATCATTAATTGCTTAAAAGTGTTGAGTCTCAGCGGGCACGCTAGGTTTTGGATACAATAGCCATCGCTCGATCAACTATTGTGTTTCAAGTGAGTTCTCTCGAACCTCAACAAGCTTACCATTACCAAACAACCAATTCCCTTAATTAACCCACTTTCTCAAGATCTGTTTGTATGGACGCAATCAAACTCACTTTCTCAAGCTAGATTTTAAAGACGCAATTGATACAATTATAAATCAATTGTTCTACTCTAATACCTCTTTCTCAAGAAAGTATAGAGAACCTAGCTAGAACTGGATTTGCAACTTCAATTTCTTAACTAAGACATGAATAAATAATTGAACTTCAAAACAACAATAAAATCAGCAATCAATAACACCCATAAGCTAATTAATGCATTCAACTACATGATCACACTCCTAAGGTAAGGGGTTTTAGCCAAACATAGTGGAAAATAAGAAATTGTTACAAAATTAGATTATCCATCCAAATTGCTAACAATTTGCAAATACCCAAATGCTGAAATTAAGCTAGAATCCTCAAAATCTCCAATTCTAAATCCCAAACTTCTCACAAAATGTTAAAACAATGTGAAAAATGTAAAAATTCTCTATAATCAGGAATGCACAATGTGGGAACTGCTTTTCTTCTTTCAAAAATTGAATTTATATGTTTCCAAAAACTCAGCACGAAGTCAACTCAGTGAAGTTAGTTGGGATCACCAACCCGTATGGCGATCCGCCGAGTTGCTCTTCTTCTCGCCTTTTGGCTTGGTTTCTCCATCAAATTGTTCTGGAACTTTTGGCGATCCTAATCATTGTCGTCGATCCATTCGGCGTGTTGACGAATCACCTTTTTGCTCGCCAAGTTGGTTTGGTCCATGGGCTACTTCACTAGAACTTTAGGCGAGTTGGAGGCTCACTCGGTGAATCGCCGAGTGGCTATTGCGAGCTCTAGCTTCTCTTTTCTTCTGTTTTTTTAACTTTTTCACTGATTTTTGCATCGTAATATCCTTGCCTCACTCTTAAACCTTCATTGCTGCATATCAACTTATTAACATCAGTTTTAAGCATAAAATAGGCATTGAAGACACTAAATCATTGAATGATAAGCCCCAAATGAGTCGAAATTCCTGACTCATCACACTTCAATCGATTTCTTCACAGTTCTATCAGCCATAAGAGTCGCATTGCAATCGGCTTGGGGGTTCCTAAGCCCAGTTTCTTGTAGATAGGCAGCGACATCAAGTTAATGTTAGCACCCAAGTCATATAGGGCCTTAGCAAAGTGTAACATACCAATAGTACATGGGATAGTAAAATCTCTAGGATCCTCTTTCTTTTGCACTAATGACCTAGTAGCAATAGAACAACAATATTGCAACTTGTCATCACCTTTGAAACTAACAACCCTCTTCTTAGTCACCAAATCCTTCATGAAATTCGCATAACCTGGAATTTACTGAAGTGCCTCTATCAACAGAACATTTATGGACAATTCCTTCAACATAGCTATGAACCTGCAATATTTTCCTTCTTCCGCTTTCTTTACCAACCTTTGTAGGAAGGGAGGTGGAGGTCTCATAATAGGGATGATCTTTTGCATCACCTCAGCCTCCTTCTCATTCTCATCTTTTGGCTCCTCAACTACCTCAACTTTATCATCATCTTGCTCTTTCGCACTTTCCACTCCAGTCGACATAGAAGGGTCTATAGTCTGCTTTCCACCAATGCACATCATTCTTTGGATTTTGGATAGTATTGCTGGGAAGTGTCCCTTGCTGATGCGGATTTACACTTGCGGATAATTGACTCAGTTGCTGCTCAATTTGCTTAATAGATACTGCATGGGACTCCACTTTTTGACCAATTCCCGATAACATTACTCATCTCCTTTACATTGTCATCAGTTGAATCAAATTGTTTCATCATCTTAATCATCATATATTCAATTCAATTCATACTTGATCCAGCATCTCGGTTCCCAGGTGGAACATAGGGACCACTCTTATCATTCATGTTACCATACCCATTCTGGTTGTAGTTGTTGTCACGATTGTAGTTCCCATCACAAACATAGTTCTCTTTACGATTATAGTTACCATAGTTTCAACCTTGGTTTTCTTGACCTTGGTGCCAATTATCCGAATTGAATCCTTGGGCATTAGTCTGGAAACCCTTTGTCTGATCATTCACAAGATTCACATCCTCCTCATAAATGTGCTCATCAACAGGTGGTGCTCTATTATGATAGTTCACTACATTTACTTTCTCTGCACTTTCACTCACATGTTTCAACACCAAGCCAACCTCTATTCTTAATTGGGCCATCTCCTTACGAGTATCACCATTGGACTGAGTTTGTGCAGCTTGTACAACAAACATAGTCCTTCCATTTTTTACTTTCTAGTGCTCCACACCTTGTTATTCTTAGAGATAATTTCAAGCTTCTTGGCGATCTCTTGAAAAGTGATTGCTCCGCAAGACCCTCCAGCGATAGTGTCTAGTACAATCTTTCCATTATCATATTACCCTCTATAAAAATACTCCTTCAGTGACTCGTCATCTATGCGGTGGTTAGGCACACTCCTCATAAACCCAGTGAATTTATCCCAAGAACTGGTAACTGACTCACCATGTAATGCTACGAAGTTATTAAGTTTATCCTTAAGGTTTAACTTCTTTGACAATGGAAAATACTTCTCCATGAATTCCTTGTGCAACCCTTTCCACGTGGTGATTGAGTTATATGGCAATTCAGACAAACAACCATACAATAACATCTCATGTCAACAAAAGTGGAAACACTCTTAAGCCGATAGCAGCCATGTCTAAATTGGGTCATCCCACACTACTTATACAAACACTCTTCACTTTGCTCATATGGGCATATGGATCCTCTGAAGGTAACCCATCAAACAAAACTCTAGATGTGAGCATTTGCATCAAACTACTAGTCACCACAAAAGTATGTCTAGGAGGTAGCAGACGTTGCCAAATAAAGAACCTAACTAAGGTTAGGATCGATCCCACGAGGAATATGGTCTAGACTTAGGCTAATTCATAGTTAATTGTACTTTTCATCAAGTTTATTTTTGTAAAACGGGGATTTGTAACTAAAATAATAGTTGATTGATTTGTAGTAATAAGTAACAAGTAAACAAGATTCACAATTTGCAAGATCAATATGAGATGAAACTAGGGTACATGTGTTCCCCACAAGTTCGTAACGCAGTAATTCTAATAATAGTAACTTTATCCTAGTGTTAACATGCAAGGTTGGTAAGTTATATATCTCCTAAGTGATTGGTCCTCCAAGTAGGGAATTTCACCACGCAACTTGGTCCGTTTACGGGTGTATGCCTTACTAATCCTTACCCTTAACCCCAAATTAGCCCTCGCGGTAGGTGGGTCAGGCTATTAGATAACAAATTATCACGCTAAATCTCGGTTGTTCAATCCCTTTCTCATGCATTACTTCCTTGGTCCGTCAAGTAGGAATGAGGCGAGTTCTAATGTTGTACACCGTTAAAAAGCATTCAAAACAAAGGGATTATCAATACATGCATAAGCACCATTCAAGAATTACTTAATTATTAGTTTTACGTTGTTAATTACTCATGGTTCCCACAACCCTAGTTGTGGATTTAGCTACTTATGCTTGAGAATTCACTATTAATAAGATAAATCATGAACTTACCATTCGAATAGATGAAATCCGGAATCTTGAATTAAAAATCAAAAGCGAATATCATAAACCAAGCTTCAAGAATTAATTGTCGAAAGTGTTCGCAAAAGAATTCCCAAATTCAAAACAAAGTATCACAAAAAGTCTAACAACCCAAAAAACAAAAAATACAACTAGTATTTATAGAAACTAAATCCTAAACCAAGCAGGAAAAGAAAATTTAGGAAATTCTAGTTTAGGCAGATTCGTCAACGGTTGGCCACCTACGGTCCGTCAAGTAAACGACTACCCATGGTCTTTCACTGTTGCTCGGCAGTTGGCCAAAATTATGTGTATGTCAATTGATGGTCATGACCTACAACCCATAGGTCTAAACATGGTCTGTCCTGTACACTCGTGGTTCAAGTATTGTAACTCATCTACTCTAAAGTCATCGACGACCCCTCAACGAAAGTCTGTCATCCGACTTATGGCTCGTTAGTAGCTGCCATGGTTCCACACTTAGTCAGACTTCATTGAACACTCTATCCACGCCTCCACCTACGGCTCGTCAACTAAACGATGGCTTGTAGGTGGGCTCATCTGTTGCCATTTTCCTCCTGCTTCAACTACTTTCAACTCTAACTGCTCCAAACCTATTTCCTACAAAATTAGATCAAAATACCATCACATATAATAACAAAATGCTTAAGACGCATGCAAACTTCAAGTATAATGCGTCAGAAATATCGTAAACTAACGGTACATCAGTTTTCTCTATTCTCAACATCATTTTCCACACTTGAGAACCACCTTTCCATTTCACCAAAGTGGGAATATCTTTTTTTTGCAATACTTATTCCACATAAAATTGGCCCATAAAGAATTATCAGTTCTAAATTTCCACCATAATTTTGCAAACATAGCTTTGGAAACATCAAATAAAGATTTGAAACCAAGATCCCCTTTTGCTTTAGGTAAGAAAATTCTCTGCCAATTAGCCCAGTGTTTACTTCTCCCTATCTCCTTGTTGTTCTAGAAAAAATTAGCAAAAATCTTGTGTAATTCATTAATAACACATTTAAAGGGGACAATTGCCGAAAGAGTATGAATAGGGATACTTTGTAGTACACTGTTGATCAAAGTGGCCTTACCACCAAAAGAAAGCATCTTCCCTTTCCATGTGTGCAACTTGTCATTCACCTTCTCGATAAGTCCATTATAATCACTCTTTCTCTTCTTAGCATGGGTGATAGGACACCCTAAATAAGTAATAGGAACTGGCCTCTTGAGATACTTGTACATCTATCAACTAACATTCTTAGTTGAGCACTCGTGTTCTGATGCATGTACCAGACACTTTTTTCTTTGTTGATTAATTGTCCAGATTGAGATTCATATCTGCACAAATTTTTCATAATTCTGTTGAGAGACTTTTCATGTGCACCTGCAAAAAATAATTGTGTCATTTGCATAAGCAAGATGATTAAGATTTGCACTCCATTTAGGCATGTCATATCCCACATATTGGCCATCATTAAACAAAGAATTGAGAGCCCTAGAAAGAACTTCAACACCGAGAATAAACAAAGCATGAGACAACATGTCTCCCTGTTTTACTCCTCTAGAAGAATGAAAAAAGCCTTGTGCATGTCCATTTACCAACACTTAATACCAATTGTTAGCAATAATCCTCCAAATGATATCAACAAAAACCTCTGAGAATCCCATCTTCCTTAGGACTTTCATAAAGTAGAACCAAGAGACTCTGCCATAGGCCTTTGTCATATCAAGCTTGATAATGACATTGATTGGTTTTTCCCTTTTGGTAATATCTGAAGCAATCTCCTGAGTGAGTAAAATATTTTCAATAATGTTTCTTCCTTTTACAAAACCTGATTGGTTGGAAGAGATTAATCTCGGAAGCACCATCTCAAATCTGTCATGCACCACTCTAGAAATAACTTTATTGATAAAGTTACTCAAATTGATAGGCCTTAGATCTGAAAAGGTATGAGTTTCGTTCATTTTAGGCAACAACACAAGGTTAGTGTGGGTTATTTGGGAAGTGAATTTCCCTCAAAGAAAGCATTAACTAACTTCCATAAATCATCACCAACTATGTCCCAACATATTTGATAAAAAAAAGACCGGTAAAACCATCCAGACCAATTCACTTAATTGATTTGACTTTAATATTTAAAAAACTCACTTAATTGATATGATTTTCTTTTAGAAAAAAATCTGACTCAAATCGAATCATAAACACCCCTAATAGTATGGGCACAACAATGTCTAGTACTTATTAAATATTTTTATGGTAAGTATTTAATAGTAAGTAATACTCCCTGTCCATTTTTATTTGTCATGTTACGCTTTTCGAAAGTCAATTTGATTAATTTTCAAAGTTAAATTAGATTACATTAATTTGATATTTTAAACAAAAAATTTAGATATTAAAAAACTATACTAAAAGTACTATAAATTGCAATTTTTTGCATATCAATATGATGAAAAAATACATCGTAAAATGTTAGTAAATTTTTTTATAGGTTAACTCTAAAAAAAGAAACTATGACATTAAGATTGATTTAAGGAAAAAATAACTAAAAGAAAAATAGTAAACAAAAAAGCACTTAAACAAAACAGGATGGAGAGGATCAAACAAAACAAGACAGTAAAATCACGAGAGAACTAAAAAAGACAGAGCAGATGGATTGAAATTTTAGTAGATCGAAGATCACTACACCCCCAATTGACATTGGATGAAATTTTTGCTGTTAGATTATTTTAATTAAGTAGTAAACGATGCTAATTACTTAATGCCTAATAGGCCTGTTCCGATTTTAAAGAATTAATTATTGCTTGCACATGGGGTAACGTGCTTTAATATGCTGGCTACTTGTCATACGTTACAACAACAGTGCAGGGTATACTTTTTCAGAAAAAAAATGTTCTTTTAAACAATGAAATATTTAGAATTTATATTTGTAAAAATTATAAAAATAATATATTGTAATTTTTGAAATAAAAAGAATGAAACAGAAAAAGGATTAAATTGGTGACAAAAGAAAAAACCACAAAAGAGAAAAAGCCGTTAAATTGGTGACAAAAAAAGAACTTAAAAGTGCATCAGCAAGGCAAGTTGTATTTTATGCGTAAACTCTTTTTGTTTTTATTTATATTTTTACAAATAATCCAAAACTGCCGTGTCCTACCAGCCTTCTTCTTCTTCTTTATTCAGTATTTAATACATACAGTTTGACAAATCAATGGGCTGCATCCATAAGAAAGAAATCCAAAAGTGAAAATTGGAAGAGAAGAGCCACCATGTCTTCTCCTCCTGCAATTGTGAATCTGAGGATGTTATTTGTAAGTTGTATTCTCATTGCAGTGAAGGGTGGATGGGATGAGGAAGTTGGATTACTTAGAAGAGGAGGAGAACAGAGAGAGTTCGATTACTTCAAGCTAGCTCTTCAATGGCCCGGCACCTATTGCCGGAAAACTCGCCATTGCTGCTCTTCCAACGCCTGTTGCACCCGGTATCTATATATATCCCTCTTTTTAATACTATTACATTCAAATTTGGGCAAATCCATTCATTTGCTCTTCTCACTCTTGGAAAATTGGGTCTTTCATAACTAAATCTACTCCGGTAAATGGTGGTCACCGACAAGATTCGTATCTTTGTTTTCCTACAATGTCGCATGCGTTTGAAAGTAGGAGCTTACCTTTGTGATTTTTGTGTATTTTCCAGCTCAAACTCGCCATCTGTATTCACAATTCGTAAGTCCTACTCCCTTCTGCCAGAGGTGTGTAATTCATTTTTCATGTGCTCACAAGTGAAAGATACAACTCAATAAGGTTTGTTCTCTTCTAGATGGACTTTGGACAGAGTATAACGATGGAACTTGGCCTTCCTGCTGTTCTGGTCGCCCTTTTGATGAGAAGGAGGTATGTTTGCCCTTTCTTTATGACAGAGCAGCTTTCAATGTGAGAATGGATGGGTCGAACTATCTGCATTGCTACTCAACAGTTTGTAACTCGAACAACAGTGTCTTCTGATGCCACCACTAAATCACAGGAGTTCACAAAGTCCTTTTTTCTTTTCCTTTTTGTTGTGATAGTGGTGGTGCCAGGTAAAAATCACCTAGATCTTTCGCTTCTGTTGGGGTTCAAACATTTGTCTCCCGTGGTCCTCGTTTCATCTTTATCACTGACAACACCCTTGACTGCAGAGCTCGTGGTTCTCGTTTCAGCTTTATCACTGACAACACCCTTGACTGCAGAGCTCTGATAAAGTTTAAGCATTCAAGAACTTAGGATTTCCCAATTTTTCACCTGCATATTGAGCATTTCTTCTTGTGTGAACACTTGTGCTTATTTGTACATGCTATGATTTTAACTGTTAATCATGAAGTATGCGAATATAAGACCTTCTGTCTACTTATGATTTAAGTTTTCAGATCTTAATTCCGTGAAATGATTTGCACATATTGATTGGCTACATAGACTATGATGTGAGATTATGTGATGTGAACCAAAGAATTTTTGCAAATACAATTAGAGCATTAAGCCATCAGTAATCTTTTGTTGTGAAGTGGCTTGAAATGATTTTATTTTATTTAGCAGTGGCAAGCGTCTGTGAACTTTATTGGTTAGCTAGGATATTTGCAAATTCCGAGGTCATTGAGAAGCTTAGATTTCCTTAATCATAGTGGTGTTTCTCTTTTATCTATTTCATGCTTACTCCTCATCACTGAGGTCACTTTTTTTTGTTTATGAGCCAAGTTTTTTTTTTTGTCAGATTTCAACATTGCTCGAGCCAATGAGGAAGTATTGGCCTTCCTTAAGTTGTGGTTCCCCCAGATCTTGCCATCACAAAAAAGGACCATTCTGGGGTCATGAGGTGGTTTCACTGTTATCTTTACTCATTGATTATTTGAATTTGATACAATTAAGGAACTGACACATTTTTCTTGCACTCCTCTATGCTGACTCTGGAGATACTCAATTACAGTGGGGTAATTACCTTGCCTTATTCTTTATTTATATTAAATTAATCGTACAAGAGATTGACTAGGAGAATGGATGAACTTAATTACTATCTGTAATGCTATAGTTTACTAGCTGATACTTGAGGACTTGGGGGCTATGAGTACTTTGCTGTTAGTTGCAGCTGGCTTGGGGCTTCATGTCCAGCTGGGCCTCTCTGTTTTTCTGGATTATAATGTTGACTTCTGTAATAAAATTGTCATTTACCAAAAAATAAAATTAATTGTACAAGATGAAAGAAGGTTAAGAGCTTGCTAGTTTTTATAATTTAATTGAGAAGCAAGGTTCTAGATTTCCGCAGGCCAAGGATGTAAAAACCTAGAAATTACTTGATTCTTTACATCTCTTAACAAATTAAGAGTAGCTCTCTTCTCCTCCTTGGATACTGATAAGTGATTAGACATTTAATTCCTCGAGTATTATTATTATTATTTTTTATTGTTATTACTACTATTAATCTATTTCTTTCTTCTCCTTCTAAAACTGAGGTATGAGGTAGTTTTTTCCTTCTGCTTTTGTCATTTCATCAATGAGATGTCTTTGGGTATGCACTTCATGTGCACACAAAGAGGATGCCGTAATCTCCCTTTGGTATGACAATAATGTGCCAACATAGGACTAAAAGACAAAAAATTGTGTTTATTAGCTAGCAAGGTTTACATATAATTTGTGGATGGGCTTGAATAACTCATATTCTGCATTTGGTAGCGGTTAAGGAGTATCGAGGGGGAGTGTGGGGTTATCAGGAGCATTAATCCCTCTACATTACACTGAGGATCCACCTCCTAAAAGTGGTTTTCATATTTCTTTGCAATGCAATATGTAAAAGAAATCATGTTCTTTTCCTCAACCAACACTTCATAGTATGTATTATGCTGTGGTATTAGTATAATATATTATGGTTGCCAACAAAACGCCTGGTTTTCAATAGGGAGGTATATGGAGATTAACACAGGGCCTCATCTCTCTACTAAATCCAATCTGATTATAGTACAGACTACAGAAGGTCTGATACAGTTATATGCGCTTTAAACATATCATACGGACATAAGTCAGATAGGATCCTCTTTAATTTATCCCTTGTGACTATATTTTCATCCTTATTGATTGCAGAAAAACATGGGACATGTGCTTATCCAGTTGTCCATGACGAATATGAATTCTTTTTGACAACGTTGAATGTTTACTTCAAATATAATGTCACAGTAAGTGATTTTTCATGCTATGTATTTTAGTTTTGAAATAATATCCTTGGAAGACCAATATATTTTTTATTGTAGCAATTTCATGTCCTTTTCCTTCTTTTTGGTTATACATT
>JAJOOR010020106.1:0-50307 GCA_036250505.1 Solanum acaule | reverse complement strand
TGGAATCAAGAATCTGACTGAATTCTAGGGACCTAATGGGAGAAAGGAACCCACTAGTGAAATCCCACATACCTGGTGACGAATTCCACGGAGAAATCTTTCGATTTTGGGGCTGGAACTGATGGAACCTTGCTGTGTTCTTGAACTACGGTTCTTGACCTTTTTCTCCTTTCTTGATTTTAATTTTCTAAGTTTTGATTAATGATTTTGACTAAGGTAAGTTCTAGTTATGTTTCTAGGCTTAAACTGACTTAAACCTCATGATTTAGGGTCTAAACGACGTATCTTAGGGGTTAAAAAAAATAGGAAAAGACCAAAAAACCCCTAACTTAATTGTTGTCGGAGTGAGTTATGGGCGGGACTGACGGGCCGTCATTCAATCTACGGTCCGTCGATTGGAGTCGTCAGTCAAGTCTGCCCGACAGGGATTCACTAAAACGAGCTTAACTTTTTACTCGGAGGTCGGAATTTAGCAAACTCGGTGGCGTTGGAAAGAGGATTCAATTATCTATCTTACCATACGTCATGGGACACAAAGTTACTTTTTTGCTAAGAGTTATGACCATCTGAAGTTGACCCAATCACAATTTTCATCTAACTGGCTGCTACCCTTACCTACGGTCAGACCTACAGACCGTGCATCGAATGACAGTCCGTACTGGTCAACCGTCAATCGGAACTTAATCTGGGCTTTAGGGGAATCGATCCACGGACATGAACCGCGGTCTGTGACCTAACCTACGGACCGTGGGTCAACACTTGACCTAATTTCTAGATGAGTTCTGGGGGAGTTTGCTGACACGAACCACGGACCTGCAGGACGGACCGTGGGTCCTTCCACTATTCGTGGATGATGCCCATGAGTGCCACCTGCAACACCAGAAATCTACAATCTGGTCTATTTTTGGATACGGGGTGTTACATACTGTAATTGCATAATTGAACAACTATCACAATCTTCATTGTTTTAAGAAGAAGAACAAAAAACTTATAAAAGTTGTAGTTTAAAAGTTTGAGAAACCCCTCGATTTATAGACAACAAAGGATAGTATGAAAAGGTGCTTATCGTGACTTATTAGATAAGTCACAATTCTTACGAAAAATCACAACATTTAAGAAATGTCATAACTCATCGAAAAAGTCAAAACCCTTTGAAAAAGTCACTACCTATCAATGTGAAAGGTGTCAGCTTTTAATATAATATAGAGTAAATAAATATCATAGAAAATATAGAATATAATAAATTGGGTGTTTTAAGTTGGGGGTATTATAGTAATTAAACATTGTAGTTTGGGAGTTCATGCTTATAAGGTAGTAAGTATTGAAGATATAGATTATTCTACCTCAATACTATGTTGTTTTACCTTCTATTAGAGACTGTATATAAAGGTTTTTGCACCCAAATTTCCCCAATAAAATTCATTCTATAAAATTCCCAAAGTTGATCAAAGCTCTTCCCCAAATATTTCACTGTTCGTGTGCTATAGTCCATGGATTTTTTGTGATCCGGGATTCCTTCTTTTTTTTTTGTCGAAATCTTTCAAGGATGTCCATTAAGACCTTAGTAATGGAGTCAGTTGGTCTCGAGGGGCAGACGGGCACATTTTCAAGTTCAAATGAGCCCCAAAGAAGCTAAACCTAGAATTTGCCTTCCAACCACCTACACTATCTCAAATTACAGTCCCTCTGGCTGAAAATATACGTAAGACTACAATGGTTTGTGAATACCTCACAGTGAACTCCATACACATAGTGCTGCAAAATATTCAATTTGAAGACTATTGCTGCCAACTTCAAGTCATCAGTGGGGTAGTTCCTCTCGTGAAGCTTCAATTGCCTGGAAGCATAAGCAATAACTCTCTCATGCTACATCACGACACAACATAAGCCTACAGTAAAATCATCAAAGTAGATTGTAAACCCCTGGCCCTCAACAGGAAGAATCAGAATCAGTGCTGAAATCAACAAGGCCTTGAGTTTTAGAAAGCTCGCTTCACACTTATCTGACCACCTGAAGGGAACATCCTTCTAAGTCAATCTTGTCTTGGGTTTTTCTTTTTCCAATATTTGTGTGCTATAGTCCATGATTTTGGTGGTCCGGGATTCCGACTTATTTTTGGCTGAAATTTTTCATGGACGTCCGTTAAGACCTTAGTAATGGAGTCAGTTGGTCTCGAGGGGTAAACGGGCGCATTTCCAAGTTCAAACGAGCCCCAAAGCAGGAAAACCCAGATTTTTTATGAATTTCCCTGTAAGAAAACAAGTTGAAGCCTAACTTGACATAACTGAGCTAGAGACACTAAAGTCTCCTATTATAGTAGAATTTTGCCAAGGAATCTCCCAAACTCCAGAAAGAATTGGAACCATAACTAAAGAATAAGTCTCAGAAATAACCTTAGTAGGGCTCATAGCAACACAATGATAAATAGCCTCCTTGATTACAATTGCTTTTGCCTCAATGTTTGTTGTCTCATGAATTTCCTCCCCTTGAGTAATTATTAGATCCCCTTTATGATTCCTTAAACAATAACCATAGGAAATCTAGCCGAGATTGCTTCTAGACGCCCAATTTGTATTACATTTAAACAATTCTTTGTCAGGTGGTTGCCATGGAGCTAAACAGAAAATCTTAGTTTTAGTTTTGCATCAAAACCACCATGTTTGGCTAGTTGGTAGGTACTTGATTCATCGTATTATAGGTGATTTTTAATAGTCTCCAGAAATATGTCTTCACCTTAAAACCAAGACTATTGTATGATAGTTTCTTCCAATTACTAAGATTATATCTCCTTTTCCATAAATGCCACATACCTATTGCAGGAATAACTAAACAAATTGGTCTCCATTTTTTGACAGAATGGTGTTGTCTACTACTGAGTGATCACCCGTGAAGGTTGTAGGTCATCTAAATGTATTCCTGCAAATATAGCAGACTGTCTCCACAATTTTACAAGCACTTGATTACTTGCCTAAAAACACCTTTAATTTCTAATCAAAATATTTATATATCAAATTAAGCAAAATAAGTTTAAATAGCTTCTTTTTTTATGGTAAGTAGAATTTATAAGATGAAACCTATGCAATTCTACCTACTAATTTTCATGATTACTAATCGTATCTTTCTTAATTAGATAAAACTGAAATAAGTTTCATTTGTTATTTAAGTATCTGAATTAACTTAAACATACTTTTATATTGAAAAAAGTGATCCTACCTAAATTATTTTTTGGGATACAAATATTTTTGTAAATCTTTTTTATGATTGTGTGAAGCTCAGTTATATTTACTAGTTGTGAAATATTTTGGTTCACTTTAAGTTGAAAGATGGGTATTTCGATACATATTACTATTTATCTTCTTATGTTTCACTATTTTTTCGACCGCAACACACATCTTCCATGAAAAGTAGAACTCTCTTCAACCTTTCTTTGCATATAGAAATCAATCACTACATAGTTAAGCAAATAGATATAAAAGAACGACTAAATTATATAAAAACGTAACAAGAATTCATCCTACAAAACTTTCTATCAAAATTTTAGAAAATAATCTAGCTGATCATAATAGAGATTGAAAACATACGATAGATTTGCATAACAAAATTTTGTGGAAATATTATTGATTAACTAGCACACAATCACAAAAAAAGTAAAAAGAAAAGAAGGATAACAGAAGGATTTAATGAGGTTCAGCTCGGCCTACTCATCCCAACAAAAGTAGAGAGAGTTTTCCACTATGAAAGAAAGAGAACATGTTTTACAATGCTTTCAAGCCCTTAAAATTGCATTGTGTATCTTGAACAATGCATTATGATTCCTAACTATATCTCATATAGATAGATTCCAAATAATCTCAAACCTATAAGGAAAAGGTTTCCCAATCCTATAAAGACAATATTTTCCTTTCTCAAATCTATTAGGACAAAGTGTCTCCTAAACTAATAGCCATTATAGGCTTCTAAAATATTCAAGGAAAAAATTCAAGACATAATTCTCCGTGGCTTGAATTCCCTTTATCAATAGGAATAATGTCCCTCTACCTTGCTCTCGATTCTCCAAAGATCTTATTGAGTATAACCCACACCAATAAAGTCTAGGCAATACCTAAACTTATTGGTCATCATATCTCTTGAATTATTATATGTAGATACTTTCTTCACATCAGTAACCCCTTTAGATATAATATCTCGGTTAAAATGATGTTTGACTACCGTATGTTTTATCCGCGCCAAGCCTTGTAGCCATATAACCTCTTTCACTACTTTTGTAAAGACACACCTGATTTGCAAAGTTACATTCTAGTGGATGACACTAACAGAAAGTGTAAAACATAACATATGAGAGATCTTCTCTTATCCAAGTCACTTGTATAGTCTGAATCCACATAACGTACCTTTTGGTTCACATAGCTTGTCTTTGGAAAAAGTCAAGTCCACATCTGCAGTACTCTTCAAGTATCTCAAGATCTACTTCACTGCCAACCAATGTTCTTTACTAGGACATTCCATGTATCTACTCACAACATTAAAAACATGTGAAATATCAAGACAGGTTCAAATAATGGCATACATAATGCTACAAACTACACTCGAATACGGAACACTAGACACTCAAAGATTGTACAGATTCTTTTTCAAGTCTACTTTTTCTAATTCTTTCAACCCTTCTTAAATAAACTCCTCAATTGCCTTCCATAACCCTTGTAACACCAATGTCAATCTCTTTCTAATCTTCCACAAACTAAAACTAGATCCCTCATCATATTTCCCTATTTAATACTTTGTTAAAGATGATGAAGATATTGTAATCCTATATTATGTCTAGGAACCCTAACCATGCTCCAATACCAATTGTTGAAGAAATATCGTGGATTGACTAGCAGACAATTATAAACAAAGAAAATAGAGAAGAGAATAACACAAGAAGTTAATGAGGTTCGTGTATGCTTATGCCTCCCATCAAAAGCAGAGAGTGTTTTCCACTATGAAATAAAGAGAACAAGTTTTACAATGCTTTCAAGTCTTTGGGACTACATTGTGTATCCTTTACAATGCCTTGGAATTCCCAACTACACCCTCTATATTAGATCCTGAGTAGTCTCAAACCTACAAGGAAAAGGGTTTCCAAACCTTATAAGGACAATATTTTCCTTCCCAAAATCTATTAAGAAAAAGTGTTTCCTAAACAAATAGAAAATATTGTTTCCTAAAATATACAAGAAAAAATTAAAGACATAATTAACAAAACAAGTAAAAGAGTAGAAGAAAATGAAACTCTAGGATGAATTTCAACTTATTCTCTTCTCCTTGATCTTGCCTTCCAAAGGCTCCAAAACTTCAAAAGAAGTGTCCTGCTGAGGTCATCGAGTTAGTGCACTATTCATACCAGACATATTCACTCTGTGGATAAAAATTTCCTTCAACATTAATAAATTCGAACGTTGTCATTTTTATCAGTAGGTGATGCGGGCAGCATAGTGTGGCCACGCTGCGCACGACTAATTCAAGTAGCACCCTTTTTAGCGGTTATGTATGTTTCCTTTTGGCATAGTGCGGGCTTGGTAGAATGATTGTGTCATGTACAACCTATTATTACACTCCCATAATATTCTTGATATTTCTGTGTCCAAATTTCCTCACGACTCTCGTACTCAATCTTTATCAGATCCCTCAGGCTCCTACTTAGCCTTCGAAGCTTCATAACAGTACATTTATTTCTCCAAACATGTATTTTAGCTCTAACAAAACCTCTATGCAAAGAAACACATGTAATAAGCACATAATAATAATTATTATAGTGCTAAAGTGATGGTAAAAAAAACATATGAATACTTTATAACAGTTAAATATATGCACTTTATGTTGTATATTAGTTATCATTAATGTCGTTCTGATTCATATGTTTTAAGTTATGAGTGTTATTTTTATTTTTAATTACTCAATTCATCATGGCTTATGTTTTTCTTTTTTTTAAGTTACCATATATGATACAGTAAAGATTTATACATTTGAGGCGCAATGAAATTATATTATTAAAATTTTAAATTTTAAATAAGAATATTCTAGTGTCATTTTCCCACGCTTCACTATTTCATCTACACCTCATTAGAATTTTTGTGTGCTTCAACAACCAAAATCCCTTTGTATTCCTATCGAGAAATAATCTATTTTGTCATCTTTCTCTCTTAGAGATCTTTCTTTTTCCTCTTTGATTTGGAGCTATCACTCACTTTTTCATCCAAGAAGAATTCCTTTCTCAAGCAGAAGTAAGTTAGAATGTGATCACATAAAAATGAAACACCACCTCCACCTGTTTTTCAAGACCTTTGGCTTAGATTTCATCTAGATATAGTGTTGATTATCCTTTAGTCAAACGCGATCATAAATGAAAAGTTGGTGATTGGACTTCTCTTTATAGAAAGCTTAGTTCAAGAAAAAGGGGTTCCCAAAATATCTTTTGTCCCACCCATTCGTGCATTTCTCCACGACCACACGACCAAGTTTTACGACATGCTCACGTCCAACCTCCAAAACAAAGATGAGATGGTGAGATAGCTAGCCTCTTACCTTTTCTTCATAATTTTATATAGGCCATATTATTAATGTTATAATTCAAAGTTTGTTTGGGGCTTAGTAAACTAGTTTCAAAGTCAGATTCACAGGATTCTAGGATAACGACCTCAATTGATATTAACTTGTTCTTTAATTTAACTTATTTATAATAGTTAAATTAAAGACCTAGATATGTATAAAATTTAAATTAAAGAACAAGTTTATATCACTTGAGTTCGTTATCCTAGAATCTTATGAATCATACTGTGGAACTAGTTTAATACTAAGTCCCGAACAAACTTTGAGCTAAAATACTGATCATGAAGTAGTTATAAAATTTATGAAGAGAAAGTAAGAGAATGGCTAGCTGACCATTTGATTTTGTGTTGGAGGGTTACCACGACAGAGTCATAAACTGTGTTTGTGGTCATGCAGAAAGCGGTGGATGGGTGGGACCTAAGAGATTTTGGGAACCCCTTTTTCTTTTACTATGCCTCCTAAAAAGATAATTCCAATCACCAAATTTGCATTGATGATCACATGTGATTATATGATTATCAATACTATCTATAGATGAAAAATGAGCCAAAGGTCTTGGAAAAAGATGTGGAGGTGGTGCTTAGTTTATCTGTGATGATGTTCTTACTTACTTATGCTTGAAAAAGGAAATCTTTCTAGATAGAAAAGTGAGTGATGCCTCTAAAGCAAACTGAAGAATGAAAGGGCTCTGAGAGAGAGATGATTTCTTGACAGGAATAAAGAGGGATTTTGGTTGTTGAAGCACACAAAAATTAGAATGACCTGTAGATGAAATCGTGATGTGTGTGGAAAAGACTCTAGAATATTCCTATTTCAAAATTTGACATTTAAATAATATAATCCCATTGCGCGTCAAATCTATTGCCAAACGGTTATACTTTAGTAGTACAATAATTTCCTTATGTATAACTGGAGTCTTAATTATGTAATATATATATATATATATATATATATACATATATATATGTTTGTAAAATTCATAACAATAGTTCTATTTGTTCAAGCCAGCAAACCTTAGGTTTGTATTTTCCTAGAAGTTCAATATTTAATATATTGAAATTTCTCATTTCCTTTTTTTGTTTTAGTTTGCTTGTATATCGTTTAACTTCAATTATTTAAATTTACTTTGTAGAAGGAACATTCGGGTTTTGTAAGATTGTCATTTTACAAGACTTAAGTGTTTTATTTGAAAAAGTAGTGAAAGAAAACTATGCAACAACAATTATTTTTCGGGACCTTCTTAACAGAGTCATATTTGAACGGAAAGTAAGTAACACTTTATATTTTCGTGGAAAAATTCCTTGATCTAGGGAATTAAAAAAGCCATGTCCTACAGTGTGTGGGATTTTCAACAACCTCCACTAAGTTCAAAGAGTATTTTCACATTATAACTCTATAATCTAAGGGAGTAACTATAATACCTCAACTCAACATTTAAGTCTTATTTTTATAACAATTCTCCAAGAAGATAAATACAAACCACACTAACTACTCTCCAAGAAGTCAAACACGCTTCTTGTTACAATCTTCACTAACTACTCTTGAAGAAGTCAAGCTCGCTTCTTGTTACAAATCTCACCCACACAACTACTCTATTAAATCTAGGAATTGTTAAAACTTGATAATAAACCTAGAATAACTCAAAAAAGATTAATAACACTAGCCTTTTTCTAATCAAACTTCAATATTCAATAGAACAGTCTTGAAAATACCTTGTGAAGCAGGTTCTTGTATGGTTCTAACGAAGTCCTGTAGTTTTGCTCCAATGGTTATTTCTCTCAAGATGATAAATTTCACGAATATGCAATAGGTGTGGCTTTCAAGTCTTAATGACATATATATATATAATATATATATATATAATAGAGATTTTTCATTCCCTAGTATATCACGAACTAGGACTTTTACTTCAAATAGGACTAAGCCTCCTATAAGGAAATTTCTTATTTAGGAGGAACTTTGACACGTGTACCTAGTCCTCCTTATCAATTGGAATTAAATGAGAATATATAGTCATATTGATTGGGATTTTGTGAAAGACATATAACCAATTAGAAATTACCATAGCCCGCAATGCTCCGATCATTCTCCCATCCTTATTAGGACTGATGTAGTAATAAATAATTTACCTAAGCCATATAGATTGTTAAATGTCTTGTTGACTCAAGAAACTTTCAAAAACAAAAACCCTTCAAAAAGATGTTTGTTGAAGTCTGGAAAAAAGATATCTGAAGCTATGCAATGTATAGAGTTTAGTGAATACTAATGATGATACATCAAGCTTCCAGAAAAAAAATAAACAGATGTCTTCGTTGGACATGTTGTTAGCACACATCGAAGAACAACTCTATAATACCTTACATATTCAGGAAACATATATATTTTATGAACTTCTAATCAGGGAGAAAAGGGAACTCATATTGAATCAGGAACACCCCACACGTATCCATGAAAGAGTGTTGAGGCACAAATGAAGGGCCATTTGGATTTCATATAGAGACTCTAACTCTAAATTTTTCCATGCTTCTCTCAAAGAGAGACATGCTAGAAATAGAATTCCATCCATTTGCATTGAGCAAGGAATCCAATTAATAGACCCAACAACGGCTCAATAGGAATTTGTCCAATTCTTTCAAAACCTTTTGGGTACATGTAACACCTCGGATGAAGGAAAATGAAGTTTTTGGGTTGCAAACTTTGTCTACGGGTCCTATCTATGGACCGTAGAAGATTCTACTAGCCGTGTATGGCAACAGTAGGTTTCATAACCAAAAATTGAACGTGATGACACTTGTCTATTCCCACCAAGACAAGTCAGCCTCAACCCAACGAAAACAATGGAAATGCAGAAATAAAAAGAAAGTATAAGACAAAGGCGGAAAGCTTATTCATTTTAAGCAATAGCTCAAAACCTGGTTGTCATGTGCACAAGCCGCTAATGAAAATTTAGAATTTGAAAGATAAATACAAGTTTCCGTTTTTGTATCTTAAGTAGAACAAATCTTAATGAAAAATGAAAAGATGGTCCGCCAAGATAACAAGCAGCTACCTCTAAAAATCCTTCATGGGCCTCGGCTATCAAGAGAGGAAAAACAAGATCACAAGGGTCCGGGTTCGGAACCTACATAAGTGTAGAAACGAGGGATGATTACCAACAACACGGTACCCGCAAAACAACCTACTAAACAAAGCAACAAGCTAGAAAAAATACCCCTTTCACTCCATCTGCCTCTTAAAACTACAACCTACACATAAATCAGCCCAACCTAGAAGTTCTAAATACACGGTTTACAATTTCGAATATTCACAGTCTAATTAGCGAAATTCAACAATCAAACCAATTAAGTAAGTCGATCTCAATGGCAAGTAGTTCAGTCACACGCATCAAGTTCATCAATCTCAAGTATCAAACAAGTCACACATAAGCATCAAGGTATCAAGTAATATAATCAATCTCCTGCGAAACCATTTTCCATCAGCACAATATCACTAGCCGGAACCATTTCCCATTAGCTTTATATCTAATCACCAGCCGGAACCATTTCCGATCAGCTTTATATCAGATCTCTAGCCGGCACATTACCTATTGGCTTCATATCAAATCACAAGTCGGATGCATTTCCCATCAACTTTATGTCAAATCACTAGCTGGAACCATTTCCCATTAGCTTTACATCACTATCTGGAACCATTTCCCATCGGCTTTATATCTAATCACTAGTAAGAACCATTTCCCATCGGCTTTACATCACTAGCTGGAACTATTTCCCATCAGTTTTATATCACTAGCCGAAACCATTTACAATCCGCTATATAAATAATCACATGTCTCATCATAGTGTTCACACTCAATGCACACAAACAATATCACACCACATGGAAGAGACAATGATTGATACAATTCAAGTCCACATTCATGCTTTTAAGTATTGTATCAATCAATCAAAAAGGCTACAATAAGGCAATTTAAATCATCATGTTCAACATATATCCTTTTTCAGTTCAACCTCTTTTTATTCATTTAGATGAAACAAGTAGAAAATTTAACCCTTCACCTCATCCCAATTACTCCCAACACACAAGCAACAAAGGAAACATATGAATTCAACTAGAATACAACGTTTAGGAAACCACTTGCCTTAAATCAATCAACAATTACACAAAGAGTTTTGTCTTCCCCTTCCGAATCACTTCCAAAGCCAAACAATCTAAAATAATCAAGTTTTCACAATCACCAATTGAAAACAACACTTCCCACCAAAATTATGTTGAGAAATGGGTTACTAAACTCAAACCCTAGTATCAAAATAGAGATTTGAATCTGGAAAGCAATACTTGAAAATGATATCTAAGGCTTTAGAAACGTTTTTGTGAGAATAATTTTAAAAGAGGGATGGAAACCGCAACAAAATCTCCATTTTACTAAATTATTGGGTTCTTGAAGATGACCCCAAGTTTCTCATTTCAAAAGCTTTATTTGAACATGTAAATCCATAAACAACAATGACTTATTTAAGATTTAGAGTTAAGAATCATTTCCCAAAAGATTTCCTCTAAAATTTGGTCCATATGAAATGGGGTTAAACCCCCGATTTTAGAAAACATTCTACTCTAGTCTCAAATGCTCATCACGATCACTACTGAAACTCACACAATCGTGATGAGTAAGACAGTCAATTCATTATATATTACCATTGAGATCACAGAATACCCTCATGATCGCGATGCATCCCAAGATGATGCTACGCGATGGCGATGCACCAGAACTAGAAACCAGCCAAACTCAAAATCATTGAAAGGACCCTTGAGATTCATTAGGAAGCCCTTAAACACAAACTACACATGCAAATCAATTACACTCGATGTTATGGACTAAATGGAACCGTCAAAACATGAATTTGAGGTCTACTTGACCCGACATCCGTAATAACTAAAAGAAACTAACTCTTGCCTAAAATTGTTAAAACATGCTTGGAATATCTCCAAAATCAACCAAGACCTCACCTAGGACTAAAATCATCCTTCCAATCCAACAGAAGTCTTAAAATACTAATCTGACCATCCAAACCCCGAACATTGACCAATGTCAACCCAAAGGCTAAATTTCCACATTTTTACAATTTAGGACCTTAAAACCTCAAGAGACACAAAATATAAAACCATCGAATCTCACGTATCAAATTTCACATTTATGGATAGATGGGATCAACAGAATTCCATTCCGACACTCAAAACTCCAAAAGACCTCAAAAACCACTTTCTAAACAATTTTGTATTTAAAAATCTCAAACTTTCCAAATTCTCAACCTTTAACTCAAAGTTCCAAATTAACTCTTCAAACTTAATCATGAAAGACTCAGAGTTGATATCAGGAGGGGAAAAATGGTCAAATCATGAAACTTTCCAAAAATTAAAGACCAGGTCATTACATTATCCACCACTAAAAATCATTTTCATCATCGAAGATAAAACGAATGAAAGTACATGAAACTTTAATAATCTAAGGATATCTGCCATGCATATCTTACTCTATCTCCTAAGTCGCCTTACTAACTGAATGATACTTCCAATGCACCTTCACTGAGGCAATCTCTTTAGTCCTAAGCATCCAGACTTGCCTATCAAAAATGGCTATAGGCTCCTCCTCAAAAGATAAGTTTGGAACCAACTCAACTGAATCTTGAAAAAATACATGGGACTCATCCCGCACTTACTTTTGAAGCATTGAGACATGAACCACGGGATGAATAGCAGAAAAACTAGGTGGAAAGGTCAAGTTATAGGCCACCTTTCCTACATGACTCAAAATCTCAAAGGGTCCAATAACTCTGTGGCTAAGCTTACCCTTCTTTCTGAACCTCATCACACCCTTCTTGGGTGACACTCGGAGCCAAACATGATCACCCTCCATGAATACTAGGGCTCGAACATTCTAATTCACATAATTATTCTGTCGACTCTAAGCTGTCAACAGTCTACCCTGGGTCATACGAACATGCTCCATAACATCTCTAAGCAAGTCTGTATTCAATGAGTCCATCTCAGCTTAATCAAACCATCATATTGGAGATTTCCATTGTCTACCATACAATGCCTTCAAAAGGGGCCATCTGAATACTTGAATGATAACTTTTGTTAAAGGCAAACTTTGCTAAGGGAAAATATCGATCCCATCTAGCACTAAAATCAAGCATACAAGCTTAGAAAATGTCCTCCAACACCTAAATCGTCCACTTGGATGAAAATTTGTACTCATATCTAACCTAGTACCCATACCATGTTGCAAAGCCTTACAGAAATCGGAGGTAAACAAGGAACCTTGATCGGAGTCAATAGAAACTAGGTCTTCATACAGTCGCACAATCTGACTATAAAGCTTTGCTAAATTCTATGCCTTATACTTCACCTGAACTCGATGAAAAGGGTGGACTTAGTTAATCGATCAATAACTACCCAATAAGATTCATAACCACCCACGGTGGTAGGTAGTCCCACCACAAAGTCCATAGTGATCAACTTCCACTTCCAAGTAGGAATAGGCATCCTCTAACATATACCTCTAGGTCGTTGGTGCTCATACTTGACCTATTTCCAAGTCAAACACCTCAAAATAAAATCTGCAATTTACCTCTTCATACCACCATAAAAAGTGTTGGCACAGGTCATCATACTTCTTTGCCGTACCGAGATTGTCACGACCCGAGGCTACCCTCTAGGCATAAACACGGGACCTAGGATCACAAGTGACCCCAAGCTAACCCTGAGCTGGCATATCATAAGCAAACTGAATATATCGATAAAAAGATAAAATAATAAGGAAGCTAAATCATGAGATAATTGAATGATGAGGAATACCCAATATGGGTCTGATTATATAAAATATACTAAGAGTTTAGTGATACTGAACAATCTAAAAATTTAAAGTTGAATCTACTACTATGTCTGAAAAAGCCTCTAACTTACTAGATTTTCTAGGACATGTCCCAGCTAACCCTAGCAAAACTGAAATTGAAATGAAAGACTAAATCTGAAAACATGTCTAATGTCCATGTAGTATGAGGACTCACCATTGAATCTGCTTAATGTGGATCGGGAACCGATCTACACTTGATCTGAATGCTGAGAACCTGAACTTACATCATGAAAATAAGCTGAACAAAGCATAACTGAGCATGCATTATAAGATAAAAGATGAACATATATATAAGCTGAACAAAGCATAACTGAGCAATGACATAATCTAAACATAATGGAAATATTGATATATATTGAATAGAACTAAACTGAATGCAATGACCAAGTACATAACATGCTGAGAATGAATACTAAAGTATAACTAAAAACCTGGTCGAATGCACTAGAGTCTCACTTTAGGAGTTACTATTAACCGACATAAAACCAATAGAGCTAAACGTGGAGTCCAATGCATACGGCCCATCGAGAGGAGCCAATATACCTTGCCAAGGGTACAAAGGCATGATTATTCGATGTATACGCCCCAGTGAGAGAACCCAATATAACTTGCCAGAGGTATAAAGGCATAATTGGTGTGATCACAAAAGTTGATGCCGAACAGAGGGGAGTTATAAACCTATGGGTCACATAGTTCTAGGATTATAAGGGTACGCTAAAACCCTAGTCCACTCGATGCTAAGCCTACTCCAAACTGAATATGTATATAAGACATAATGACTGAAATACTGAATAGATCAAAATATTGGCATGAAAATCTGAGAATGTAGTAACTATATACTGATAATGTGACATTCGAAACTGGAGCATGTATATCTGTTTAACTGACTTGGCATGTGTTATTCATGAACTAAGAGAATCTACACAACTAGGGTTCTAAGTTTCATGCGAAGAACTAGGCAAGGATTCCACGAAAACATGATAATCAGATTAAGAATACTCTAACAACTAAATCACAACTAATATCTAAGGTTTTAGAAACCCTGGGTCTAAGAAAGATATAGAGAATCAAGAATCTGAATGAATTCTAGGGACCTAGAGGATTAAAGGAATCCACCAGTGAAATCCCACATACCTGGTGATGAAATCTACGGAGAAATCCTTCGATTTTGGGGTTGGAACTAAAGAGAACTTGTTGCGTTCTTTGAAGGGTTTTCGGTCGCCTCTTTCAACTTTTTTGTTCTAAGATTGGTGAATTCTTTAGAATAATGGTTTAGGGTAAAATCTGACTAGAATAGTAGGCTAAAATAGACCAAAAGGAAATAGTTTAGGGTTAAAATAATTAGGAAAAGACCCAACTACCCCCAACAAAAAGTCGACTGGCCCATCGATGGAGTTGACTGACGGGTCGTAAGTCGACTAAAGGTCCATCCCGCCAGTCGTCGTTTGGCTGTCAGAGGGCTGAAATTAGGGTTCAGAAATTAAAAGTCGATTGGCCTATCGATGAAGCGGACTGACGGGCCAAAAGTCGACTAACGGTCCGTCCTTTCAGTCATCGTTTGGTTGTTAGAGGGCTGAAATCTGGGGTCAAAAACTAAAAGTCGCTGGCCCATCGACAGAGCAGACTGACGGTCCATAAGTCGACTAGCGGTCCGTAGGTGGCCTCTACTGGTGGCATGTGCAACTTCTGAAAATAAAGAATTTTTCCTTTCTCGAATTTGCTCGAATTTGGGGTGTTACAATATCTCCCCCTTGGGAACATTCATACTCGAATGAAGACTAAACTCGCTGAGTATGGAGGGAAGGAGCTGCAATCCCTACTACTAAGTACTAGAAATTGATATCTGACTGAACTGAGTTCTAAGAACATGCAAATATGCTGAAAAATGCAAGAACAACTAAAGGAATAAGGTACTAAGATTGAATTTATGCACTAGTAAATTGAAAGACTGGAGAGGAACTATTATCTCACGCTGAAATGGAATTAGAAGGAAAGAGATGAGGATACTCGGCCTTCATGGTTGCTTCTGCTTCCGAAGTAGCTCCCTCTACAGACTGAATCATCCAAGCTTGTCAAATATAATCACCCCTTCATAGGTGATACATTCAGGAAAACCTAATCATCTATCCCAAACTCTAAGTTCCTTTTCCCTATATCTCTATATGACTTCTATCCTAAGTCTATTTATGAAAAGCTGAAATTTTCCCCATAGCTTCATTAACCAATTCTGGCCCAATCAAGGTTGCTTCACCTACTCATCCACCTTAAGAACACATACAAGGCCATCTCTCCCTTAGGAGAAAACCTCTACTTTCTGCTGATGAACTGCACCTTCCAACTGGAATAATTTATGATCACTGTCCTATTATTCCTTAACCTCCGCTACCAAAGAAGGTTCTGATCTTTTATGGACTAACACACCACCATTTAATGTGTTTGTAAGACTAACTCCTAAGTGAGCAAGCCGATGAACATCTTTTGCTAATTCCTTCCCTTTTTCCTCAACATGTGCTACACCACCCTCTAAAGATCATCTTTCTAGCCTTAAGGTAAGAGATAATTTGACCTATTGGAACTAAGCTACTACCCTTCCATTCTATGACTCACTCATTAGGATACTGAAACGTAACCGAACGATCCTAGTTCTACAATTGACTAAGGCATAACAGGAATGTAACCAATTCATGCCTACTATGATATCTAAATCTAGCATTTCTAACTCTACAAGATCTGCTAAGGTGGCTTCTTGAGAGACTGTGCCATGGTAATTTCTGAATACCCGTCTTGCTATAATTGGGTAACCAGCCGGAGTAGAGACTGAGAAAGGTTTTGAAAGAGATTCTGGATTGACACCTAAGATTACTACTATAAAGAGAGTTACAAAGGTAAGAGTAGCCCCTGGATCTAACAATCCATAAATATCTAAGGAAAGGCTCAAAACGTACAACTGATATGAAATGCATAACGTCGAATTAGAAATGAGAAGTTAGATCATACCTTACGCACGATAAAACTAGCAAAGAAAGTGAAGTTTTCCTAAAACAGCTCATAGCCTCACTCTCATTAGATGTGGTGCACTTCACACCTATGAAAAGAACTCTACTTAGTGCAACTTTCAGACATCCTAGAACTCTTAAACCAAATGCTCTGATACCAAGTTTGTCATGCCCCAAGGCTACCCCAGGGTGTAAACACGGGACCTAAGATCACCAGTGACCCAAGCTGACTTTAGCTGGCATATAATAAGCAAACTCAATATATCTATGAAAAGATAAACTAATGCGGAAGCAAAATCATGAGATAACTGAATGATGGGGAATACCCAATGGTGGTCTGAATATATAAAATATACTGAGCGTTTAGTGATACTGAACAATCACTCTAAAACTAAAGTTGAATCTACTACTATGTCTGAAAAAGCCTCTAACTGACTAGAATTGCTGGGACATGTACCCAACTAACCCTAACAAAACTGAAACTGAAATGAAAGACTAAATCTGAAAACATGTCTATTGTCCTCGAAGTATGAGGACTCACCACAAAAGTTGCTGAATGTGGATCCGGAATCGATCTACGCTTGATCTGAATACTGAGGACCTGAATCTACAACATGAAAATATGTAGCACGGAGTATGTGTCAGTACTTGGAAGGTACTGATGATGAAGGATAGGATAAAAGATGAACAAACATATAAGATGAACAAAGCATAACTGAGTAATGAAATAATCTTAACATAATGGAAATACTAATATATACTAAATTAAACTAAACTGAATGTAATGACCAAGTACATAACATGATGAGACTGAATACTGAAGTATAAATGAAAACCTAGTTGAATGCACAAGAGTGTGACTATGGGAGTTACTATTAACCGACATAAAATCACATTAGCTAAACGTGGAGTCCGATGTATACGCCCCATCGATAGGACCCCATATACCATGTCGAGGGTATAAAGGCATAACTGTTTGATGTATACGCCCCATCGAGAGGACCCAATATACATTGCCAAGGGTATAAAGCCATGAATGGCGTGATCACTAAAGTTGATTCCCAACAGAGGGGACTTATAAACCTACGGGGGCACGTAATTCTGGGACTATAAGGGTACGCTGAAACCCTAGTCCACTCGGTGATAAGCCTACTCCCAGCTGAATATGTATATATATCATTATGACTGAAATACTGAATAGCTCAAAATACTAACAAACAGCTTTGAGAATATAACAATTATATACTGATAATGTGACATTCGAAACTGGAGCATGTATATTCGTTTAACTAACCTAGCATGTGTAATTCATGAACTAAGAGAATCTACAAAACTAGGGTTATGAGTTTCATGCAAAGAACTAGGGAACGTTTCCACGAAAACATGATAATCTGATTAAGAATACTCTAACAGCTAAATCACAACTAATATTTAAGGTTTTAGAAACCCTAGGTCCAAGCAAGATATAGAGAATCAAGAATCTGATTGAATTCTAGGGACCTAGTGGATGAAAGGAATCCACCAGTGAAATTCCACATACCTAGTGATGAAATCTACGGAGAAATCCTTCGATTTGGGGGATGGAGCTGAAGAAAACATGTTGCATTTTTTGAAGGGTTTTGGGTAGCCTCTTTCTCCTCTTTTGTTATAAGCTTGGTGAATTCTAAAGAATAATGGTTTAGGGTATACTATAACTAGAATAATAGGATAGAACTGACCAAAACAAAATATTTTAGGGTTAAAATAATTAGGAAAAGACCCAACCACCCCTCACAAAAAAGTCAACTTGCCCATTGACGGAGCTGACTAACGGGCCGTAAGTTGACTGATGGTCCATCCTGTTAGTCATCGTTTCACTGTTAGAGGGATGAAATCTGGGTTCTGAAACTAAAAGTCGTCTGACGATGGGGCTAACTGACGGGGCCATAAGTCGATTGACGGTTCATCCTGTCAGTCGTCGTTTGGCTATCAGAGGGCTTAAATTGGGGTCAGAAACTAAAAGTCGACTGGCCCAACGACAGAGCTGACTAATGGGCCGTAAGTCGACTGAAGGTCCATAGGTTGCCTACGTCGATGGCACGTGCAACTTCTAAAAATCTGGATTTTTTCCTTTCTCAAATCTCGGGTGTTACAAGGATGGATGGAATATTGGTAAAAGTGGGCCTCCTCAAGAATCAATCTAATGAACTCACTCACCTTGGGCTCCCAAATCTTGCCTCTAATCCACAAGACACCATTAGAATCAAGGATATCTTCCTTGGCTTCCCCTCTCATCATTTTGTCTAGAATTAGACATAATTTCTCCTCATTAAACTGGTGCTCACGAATTTTCTCAATTAAGAAATAATGAGCCTCAATGAAAGTGATCAAACCACCCGTCACCTCAAAAATCTGTAACCGAAGGAGACTTTTGGCTAACCTCTGAATATCTCTAGCCAATGGCCTCTCCTCTACACTAATATAAGCAATACCTCCCATGCTAGAAGTCTTTCTACTAAAAGCATCTGCCAAGATATTGTCCTTCATAGAGGGTATAAGATAGTAATATCATAGTCCTTCAATACATCAAGCCATCTGCGCTGCATCTAGTTCATATATCTTTTATTGAAGATATACCTAAGACTCTAATGGTCTATGAAAACCTCACAATGAATTCCATACAAATTATGTCGCCATAGCTTAAGCACAAATAATATGGCTTACAACTCTAAATCAGGTGTAGGGTAGTTCCTCTCATTGATCTTAAACTTAGAGAAGCATAGGCAATCACCTTACCCTTGTACATCAGAACACCCCTTTACAAGACTCTAGAAGCAACACAATAAACAATAAAATCCATACGCTCCTCGGTTAAAGTCTAAACAGAAGCCAAAGTCAACAAGCTCTTGAGCTTTTGAAACTCTGCTTACACTCATCGGACCCTGCAAACTAACACTTTGCCAAATTAATCTAGTCAAAAGACATGAAATGGTAGAGAGGCTGTATACAAATGACCAATAATAACCCAAAAGTACCCACAAGACTCCATATCTACGTAACTGGTGTAGATCTGGTCCAACCCTTACTTCCTCAATCTTGGCCAGATCCACGTAAATACCCTCTTTTGACACAACGTGTCCCAAAAATGCAACAAAATCAAGCCAAAACTCGCAGTTTGAGAACTTGGCATAAACTTTCTCTTCCCTCAATCTCTGGAGTACAATCATGGAAGGCAGATTTGTGGTCCTCCTCAGTCTTGGAGTACACCAATATTTCATCAATGAACACTATCACAAAAGAATCCAAATAAGGTTGGAACACCTCGTTTATCAACTGCTTAAATGATGAAGGGGCGTTAGTCAAACAAAAAGACATCACAAGAAACTCATATTGCCCATAACGAGTCTTAAAAGGTGTCTTAGGTATATACAATGCTCTAATCTTTAGCTAATTAAATCGGACCTCAAGTCAATCATAGAAAATAGTGGTGGCTGAAGTTTATCAAAAAAATAATCAATACGAGGAAAATGATACATGTTCTTCATTGTCACTTTGTTCATTTGTCGATAATCAATACACATCCTCACAATCCATCCTTCTTCATGATAAGAAATATAGAAGCACCCCATGGAGAAACAATAGGGCGAATGAACCCCTTACTCAACAAATCCTTCAATCCCTTGAACTCACATGGAGCCATACGATAACGAGCAATATAGATGGGGTTGGTGCCCAACTCCAAGTCAATAGTAAAATCAATAACCTTATTTGGAGGAACACTAGGAAGATCAGCAGGAAACACATCTATAAACTGTTGAACTACGGGCACAAAATACATGGAAGATGGCTCAACACTAGTATCCCAAATGAATGCCAAGAAGGACAAACAACTTGTATCAACAAATCTCTAAGATCTAATGAATGGCATGACCCTTCTAGGGTTAGAACCACTAGCTCCCATTAACTTAACTGTCGGGACATATGGAAATACTAAGGTCATAGTCTTAGCATAACAATCAAGAATAGCATAAAACATAGAGAGCCAATCCATACACAAGATACTATCAAACTCTACAATTGCAAAAAATGATTTGGACTATCCAAGTATCATACCCTGCCAATGAAACAAGATACGATCGATAAACTTGATCTACCACTAAGAATTTACCCACAGTTGTAGAGATATATCTAAGCACAGGCAGGCAAGCACACATCATATCAAATCTAGCAACAAAATAAGTAGTCAAATATGTGAAAGTAGATCCCTAATCAATCAATACACATATAGGGCAATGGTGAACTCAGATGATACTTATGATATCAACATCAGAAGTCTCAGCCTTTTGCCTCTCATGAAAAGCATAGCACTGGCCATCTCGACAACTTGTAGCCTGAGTAGAATCTCTACCTTAACCATGTGGAGCTGCAGCGTCCCTGCCAAAGTCTTGTCACATCTACAAGTCAGAACTTTACCTTGACCCCTGGTCGGAGTTGCTGAATCCCTTGCTGAAGCAGCTAAAAAAGAATGTTAAGGTCCTGAATGAACCTGAAAAGGAAACTGTCACATCATATGACATGGCTCCCCACAAGTATAACAAAATCTCAGCACATATAACTGTTGATGTGAACCAAACAAACTACCATTGAAACCTCAGCCAGAATCATAAGATTCTTGGGCTGACTGCCCCCTCGGATCTACTGGTCTAGAAGCATGAATCAGCCTACAACGCTTGAAGGCACCACTACACATATGTTAACCTTTGCCTCAAGATGAAGCAAGAAAACTGAAAATAAGAATGAAACCTCTTGGGCTCCGAACACTCCTCTAATCCCATCACCTAAGCCATCTTGGCGTTGCTCACAATGGACTGGAAGGAAGCCCCCTCCCTAGCTACCCTGAACACGTAATATCTGACAGATAAAGTCAACCCTCTCACAAATTGGTTAACCTTTTTTGCCTTATCTGGCACAATAGGCATAACATGCCTAGAGAGTTTGTAGAAACGGGTCTCATACTTGGTCACAAATAGACTTCCCTAAACCAAATTCTAATATCTCAAACGACTCTCCTCTCTCATGCTCTAAGGAATGAAATTGTCCTGAAAGCACTAGAAAACACATCACACTCTTGTGTAGGATATCCAACTAGTGTAGACCTCACATAAGTCCTCCACCACACTCTGGCGCGACAATGAAGTTGTAGAGCAAAAAACTGGACACCACGAGCATCCACCATACCCACTGTCTCAAGCATCTCATGGGTGTAGGAATCTATGCACCTATAGTCGGAGTACTACTGATATGCTACTGTCAAAATGAGCTCAAGAGCATTCTATGCACCTACAGTCGGTGTAGGAACAACTACTGGCTGGCCCCCTTGAAAATGAACATCTAGAGTTTGATTCCTTACTCTTGCCTGAGCACCCTGAGGTGTTCCTAGCACAGCACTCGGAGAAAATTTATCTATCACACAAACCATACTCAATGAGGTCTCCTAAAACAACGGAGCTCCAAACTTTGGAGGAACCTTGTCCTTTGTAAGATCAACCAGTGGCTCAGGAGAAGCCTCTCTAACTCTAGCTCTGGCTGGTGCCGCTCCACGGGCATGCCCTCTAACCGATGCTACTTCTCGAGCACGACATCTAGCTCGGTCGCTACCTTTACCCCTAGTTTGAATCTCAACAACGTCCTGAAGGACGGCCTCCTCTCTACCATTGGAAACAGAAGTTCCGGTCCTCGACATCTGCCAAAACAACACGCGACAACTCAACACTAATGCAGGTAACCAGACACTATAAGAAAGGATGAATGAAATGAAGTTTCCTAACAACTTTTGTAGCCTCTTGAAAATAAGTACAAACGTCTCCGTACCGATCCTCAAGACTTTACTTAGACTTGGATTTTAAACACGTGAGACCTATGAACTTTGTCTCTCATACCAGACACTTGTCTATTCCCACCAAGACAAGTCAACCTCAGCCTAATGAAAATAAAAGAAATGCGGAAATTAAAAGCAAGCATAAGACAAAGGCAGAAAACTTATTCACTCTAAACAATACCCCAAAACATTGTTGTCAAATGTGTAATCCACTAATGAAAATATAGAATTGGAGAGATAAATACAAATATCAATCTTTTTTTCTCAAGTAGAACAAAGCTTAAAGAAAAAGGAAAATAGGGCTTGCCAGTATGACAAGCAGCTACCTCCCAAAATCATTCAGAAGCCTCAACTATCAAGAGAAGAAACAGACCACATGGGTCTAAGTACATAACCTACACAAGTGTAGAAGAAAGGGGTGAGTACTAATAACACGGTACCCAACAAGCAACCTACTAAAAAAAGCAACTAGCAAGAAAATGAATACCCCTTTAACTCAATCTAAACCTCCTCAAACTACAATCTGCAAAGAAACTAGCCTCACCAAGCATTCTACGATACACGGCTCAGAAAGACCAATATACAAAGTCTAATATCCACAATTCAACAATCAAACCACTCAAGTAAGTCAATATCAATGGCAAGTAGTTCAGTCACACGCAACAAGTATATCCTTCTCAAGTATCAAGAAAGTCATGCATAAATATCAAGGTATCAAGTTTCATAATAAATATCTCACCGGAGCCATTTCCCATCGGCACAATATCACTAGTCGGAACCTTTACCCATCAGCTTTATATTGAATCACTAGTCAAAGCCATTTCCCATCGACGTTATATCAAATCTCTAGCTGGAATCATTTCCCATCGACTTTATATAAAATCAGTAGATGAAACCATTTCCCATCTTCTTTATGTCAAATCACTAGGAAAAACCATTTCCTATCGACTTTACTTCACTAGCCAGAACAATATCCCATCAACTTTATATCAAATAATTGGATGGAACCGTTTCCCATCTGCTTTACATCACTAACTGGAACAATATCCCATTGACTTTATATTAGTAGCCGGAACCGTTTCCCGTCGGCTTTATAAATCATCAAATTCTCTTCACGGTATGCATAATCAATGCACACAAGCAATATCACACCACATAGAACAAACAACAATTCATACAATTCAAGTCCACATTCATGCATTCAACAATTTCATTAACAACAACGGTACAACAAAGCAATCTACATCACAATGTTCAACACATATCTTTTTTCATTTCATACCCTTTATATTTATTTAAATGTAACGAGTGGATAATTTAATGCTTCACCTCATCCCCATTATTCCAAAAACACAAACAACAAAGGAAGCATACAAATTCAACTAGAATACAAGGTTTAGGAAGGCACTTGCCTTAAATCAATCAATAATAACTCCATGAGTTGAGTCCTCCCCTTACGAATCACTTGATTCCAAAGCCAAACAATCTAAAATAATCAAGTGTTCACAATAACCTATCGAAGCAATAATTCCCACATCAATTATGTAAAAACAAATAGGTAAATAAACTTAAACCCAATATTATAATGGAGATTTGAATCCAGAAAAACAGTACTAGAAAATGATGTTTAAGGGTCTAGAAACATGTTAGTGAAAATCATTTCGACAAGGGGATCAAAACCACGCCAACATCACCATTTTACTAAATTCCTGGGTTCTTGAAGATGATACCAATTTTCTCATTTTAAAACCTTAACTTGAACACATAAATTCCTAAATAATAATGGGTAATTGAATATTTAGAGTTACGAATCATTACCCAAAAGATTTTCCTCAAAAATGTGGTCCAAATCGCCACCGCAAAGCTCCCAAAAATAAAAAATGGTGCAATGGGGTTAAAAACCCTATTTAAGAAAACATTCTACCTAGGTTTTAAATGCTCACTGGGATCAAGACCCGGAATCACACGATAACGATGTGTAAGGAAGACAACTCATTAAAGTTGACCATCGTGATCACAACAAGACACTCAGAATATTGATATACCCCAAGATGATGCTATGCAATCGCGACGAGCGTGCCTTATGATTGTTATGACCAACATGGTCATGCACCAGAACCAAAAACCATTAAAACTCAAGATCATCGAAAGAACCCTCAGAATTCATTGGTAACCCTATACACATAAACCACATATGCAAATTAAGTATACTCGATGTTTTGAACTCAATGGAACCATAAAAATATGAGTTTGAGGTCTCCTTGATCCGACATCCGTGAAAACCACAACAAATTAACTTATACCTAAAAATGCTAAAATACACTCAGGACTTCTCCGAATTATCCCCTGAATCCAATAGAAGTCTCGAAATTTTAATCTGAGCATCCGAACCCCGAACGTCGACCAAAGTAAACCCAAAAACTAAATTTCCATATTTTCACAACTTAGGAGCTCAAATCCTCAAACATACCCATAATATAAAACTGACAACTTTCACAGATGATATCTAACATATTTGACTAATTGAATCGATAGAATTCCATTCTTACACTCGTAACTCCAAACACCACTTTCTTAAGAACTTAGCCTTTAAAACACACAAACTTACAAAATTCTAAACTTTTATCTCAAAGTTCAAAACGAACTCTTCAAACTTAATTATAAAAGACTCGGGGTTGATATCGGGAGGGGAAAAATAGCAAATCACCAAATTTTACAAAAATGCCTGATTGAGTCATTACAGTTGGAAGAGGGAAAATAATTTTCTAAATCAAGTCAGTACCCTTTTTACGGTTTACCAGGATGGTTCGTCATCCTATGTACAAGTTGTAGATATGTCTCCTAGGTGAGTCCTAGACATGGTGAAATTAAGAGGTCTAGATAGTTTTTATGATTAGTATTTACGCACAGAAGGAAGACTTATGAGCCGTAGAAACGTTCCGTCAAAAAATAGGTAAATTCATGGTCCTAGTACTTGGTCTACGATTGATCAGTACAAACCATATAATGTTATATGGTCCGTATGTCAGAATCGTAGGTCGAGTGTGGCAACTATTTTTAAGGGGCTTTTTCATCATTTCCTAAATGTTTAATCCAATACTTTGTTGTGTTGTCTTCTACCCTAAGTCCTATATCAAGCTTTTAAGCCCCAAATTACCCATTTTCAATTCATTCTCCTAAATCCTTTAAATCTAACAAAACCTATCCTCCCCAAATCTCTCCAAGCTAAGAATGAAGAAGAAGAGCTAGGGTTTATCCAAGTGTTCAATCCTCCATTCTTTTTGGGCTTAAAGTATCAAGGTATATGGGTATTCACCCGTGGAGTCACCTATTCCATGGGGTCCCCATGGTTTTCCAATTTTCAATCTCAAATTGAATTATTTAAGTTAGTGTTTGAAATCAATCTTTATGAGTTTCATTCAATTGTGATTGAGTATTGCTAAATAAGTCTTATAATGCATGATTCAATATTTAGACATGATATTTATTTTAAATTATGTTGACCCGTGCCTAAATTATTATTTTTCAACTATGAACCTATGATGAACTCATGACCCTATAAATTTTGATTTTATTATAAATAATTTGACCATTGCCTTTTCTATGTTAAGTTGATATATAATTTTATTAAAAATAATTTGAGGATGCTTTGAGAGGAAAGTATCAATGTTATTGTGAATGGTTTTTTCACATGTTATTATGATCATGTGAAAGGTATTTCTCACATATTAATTCACTTTGGTGAAAGTTTTTCTCATATTGTTAATGTCAAGACCAAGGCGTACCCTCTAGATATAAGAAGGTGTATAACACCTTGAGAAGCCTCATACAAGACACTTAGCATATCATAACATAAAGAAATAGAAATGAGGGGGAATTTAAAACTTTTCAATACAATCAAAGTCTTTTATAAAACGAGCGGAAGTCTAACATCATTTTCTCAAACCATCTAAACAACATGAATAAAGTCTTTGGTCACAGCTCATACAATAGTCCACTATATAAATGAAATACATAAGGGAAAGGGGTGATCACATCCTCGAACACAATGAGGACTCACCAAAACTTCACTTCCTTGATCAACAACGAAGCTAGCCATGAGTGTGAGAATTAATCTCACCAGACCCTAAATTTGATAGAAATGTAGGCAAGAGTATGCATTAGTACAATCAAGTATTAAATATGATGGCTATCATAAACAACATAACATAAGCATTAGTCAACATAAGACATAAGGCATAAGCATAATCAATATGTAATAAACATCATAGTAAAAGAGGAATACTCCCATAAGTAACCTCTCTTAACCTGAGCAAAGACTTAGGTCATCCGTCTCTAGTCAAGCTTACATCATGGAAGGCATATCTAGCAACAGTCCAAGCACATCAACTTCATAACATAATCATATTAATCATAGTTACTTTTAAAGACATGGGGATTCGCCTCAATCTGTAGCTCATAAAGGCTAATGGGTATTCCTTTCTTGCCTTACTTACTTTTAGATCGCGGGTACTCGCCTCCACATCATTTCTAAGGAGTATGGGTACTCACCTCCATGTCCATTAATCCTAGTAAAAACTTGTGGACTTCAATTCTAAGATGAGAATCACCTCATATCCTTATATATGGAGGTCAAGGATAATCACCTCTAGCCTTATCATTCATTAAGAATTTTTGTCTAGATTCATTTTAGGTGAGCAATCCTTTCAACCTAGAATCATTCATGTGAGTAAACCTTTCACATTCATTCAATCGTGCTTATCAATTCATTATGGGAAGTATCCCTTCCACCTCTCTATTGGCTTGAGCAGTCACGACTTAAGCCAATACTTGGAAAGCCCACCTAAACTCCGCATTTGTTACATTATCTGCCAATGGATCAATGAGAGCTTGAGGAAGGACCTTAGGAGGAACTTCTTGATTAACATTGTCTCTCCCAGTCCTTCTAACATTAGCCCTTCTAGTAGTCAAATCTTGAAAGTCATTGGGTAAGGATTTAGAGAAAGGCCTTATAGAGTTAAACTCCATGTCACGACTTAAAGAAGTGAAAAAGAGTGATTTCCTAAACATTTAATAGCCTCTCATTCATAAATGTGGTGCACTTCACACTTATGACAAGACTCTACAAGACATGGATTGAGACATCCTAGAACTATTCTAAGCCTTCTACTCTAATTACCAAGTTTGTCACGACCCAGGGGTACCCCCTAGATATAACAAGGCGTATAAGACCCCGAGAGGCCTCATAAAAGCCACTTAGCATATCATAACATAAAGTAATAGAAATTAGCAGGAATTTAAAACTTTTCAATACAATCAAAGTCTTTTATAAAACGAGCAGAAGTCAAACATCATTGTGTCAAACCATATATAC
Organism: Solanum acaule; assembly: GCA_036250505.1. NCBI lineage: Eukaryota > Viridiplantae > Streptophyta > Magnoliopsida > Solanales > Solanaceae > Solanum > Solanum acaule. The sequence goes on along the minus strand of JAJOOR010020106.1, from coordinate 22,578 downwards.
AACATGAATAATGTCTTGGGTCACATCCCATACAATTATCGAAGATATAAAGGAAATACATAAGGGAAAGTGGTGAACATATCCTCGAACACAACGAGGACTCACAAAAAGATCACTTCCTTGATCAACAATGAAGCTAGCCACGAGTGTGAGAATCAATTTCGTCGGACCCTACATTTGATAAGAATGTAGGCAAGAGTATGTGTTAGTATAATCATGTACTAAATATGATGGCTAGCATAAACAAAATAACATAACCATTAGTCAATATAAGACATAAGGCATAAGCATAATCAATACGTAATAAACATCATAATGAAAGAGGAATATTCCAACAAGTAACCTCTCTTAACCTTAGCCAAGTCTTACGTCATCCAACTCTAGTCAAACTTACATCATGGAAGGCATATCTTGAAACACTCTGAGCACATCAACTTCATAACATAATCACATTAATCATACTTACTTTTGAGGACATTGGGATTCGCCACAATACCTAGCTCATAAAGGCTAATGGGTATTCGTCTCTTGCCTTACTTACTTTTAGGACACGGGTACTCGCCTCCACATCATTTTATAAGGAGAATGAGTACTCCCGTCCATGTCAATTCATAATAGTAAGAACGTGGGGACACACCTCTTTTTCAATTCTAAGGAGTATGGGAAGCATCTCATATCCTTACATATGGAGGTCAAGGGTAATCGCCTCTAGCCTCATCATTCATTAAGCATTTTAGTCTACATTCATTTTAGGTGAGCAATCCTTTCAACCAAGAATCATTCATGTGAGTAAACCATTCACATTCATTCAATCATGCTTATCAATTCATTTTGGGAAGTATCCCTTCCACCTCATAACATCATTCAATCAACAATTCATAGTCTAGGTTTTAATCTAAAAGCACTACATCTCATGATCATCATCAATGTTTTACCCTCAAGAAATTAAAATCATATTCATCATGTATGTTTCAATCTTAAGCAATTCAAGTCATAAATCATCAATCCTATGAGGAGATATCTAACCCAGAGAGTTTCACTCACATGGCATCAAACCGAACATATCAATTCTACCGTAAAAATATAGGATAGGCATGGGTGCACGTAATTTCATCCTAAATACATGAAATTCAATCAATTCAATCATAAACAATCATAATCCACTCAAATGGATGAACATTCATCATAACCCACAACAATAGAAGAAACCCTAACTAGAATTGGAGAAATTAATATTCAAAATTGTGGAATTCTAGGGGACTTTATGGGAGGACGGATCCAATGTATTAAAAGCCATTATACCATAGTAAAAAATCCCACCAAAATCTTGAAGATTTGGAGACTTGATCTTGACCTAGCTTCAATCTCATTCTTCTTTTTCAACCTTCTAGAGAGAAAATATTTGAGAGAGGATTTGGGTTTTCTATTGGAATTTGAGAGAATGACTTAATTGAGTGAGTTTAGGGGTCGAAAATCCTTATATAGGGTGTCTAAGTTTAGGAAAAATGACACTACATTGATTTAATTAAAATTGGAAATGACCTTTAAGACCCTAAAATAACTGCCAGCTCCTGGACCTACGAAAGCCTGCCGACGGACCGTGGGTGAACCTTCGGTCCGTCCAGCATGATCGTCCGTCGGTGGTCAGAGATTTGATTTTTGGAGGTTCGACCTACAGACCCTAGGTCTTTGGGTCAACAGATCATCAATCGACCTACGGTCTGTCCTAGTCAAGCGTAACTAACTTCAGAGATTGTTGGCTATCGACGGACCCCTGGACCACGGGCCGTGGTCTAACCTACGGTCCATTAGTCAGGCCGTGGTCCTGAAGTATGAGTCTAGGCTGAGTTGCCAAACCATGGACCCTACCTACGGTCCGTGGGTTAGTCCATAGGCCGTGGGTGGCCTATTGTGGATGGCACCCTCAGTTCCTGCAATTGTTGTTTTGCCTTGTTTTGAATTCGGGGTCTTACAGTTAAATTATGTTTAAGGATCTATTCTATGTTTTGATCTTAAAATATGTTTATTAGTATTGATTATTGCCTTTTAAATGTTAAATTGATATTTGACTTTTATGTATTCGTTGGGGTTTAGACTTAGCACCAAGTGGGCTTTGAAGTTGAGGCTCCAATAGGGAAGTCTCTAGTAGCAACCTCTAATCCAAAACTACGTGCTTCCGTAGGATTATCTTAAATGACCTAGCTAGTGGATCCACTTTAGCAAATAATGATATGTACTTTGTCTACCTTTACAATTAGATTCCTATGCTTTCGGTAAGAGGGATATACAACATTCAATGATATAGCTCTCTTAATCTTATTTTCAGATAAAGCTAAGATCCCATAAAAATGACTATATGTTTTCTTCAAAGTTATTCTCATGCCCTTTATATCAAATGCATTGACTATGTAATATAATTTTCATGTTTTACTTTCATATGTTTAAAATGTCTAAATATTGATCATGTCTACATGCTTTAAACCATTATGCCATGATGTCCTTGTTTATGCATATTGCACAACACTTAGTACATGTCATGTTCTAATGCATACTTCTGCCTACATTATATCATGAATTTAGGGTCTAACGTTCCTACCCCTCACAATGTCGGCTAGACATCGATCTGGTGCTTCATGTAACAACTTGGACTGGGAGAAAGGGCTTAAAAGGACAAACGCGTAAGTCCAAGAGCCCAAAATGGACCATGGACCCTTCACGACACCCTACATTGGCATGTAGGGGCCACAACTCGTTAATGTAATACTCCGGAAAATTGTGAGTTAGAGTAACGTTAATTCGATGTAAAGGCTATTTTTAGAACTTGAATGAGCAAGGAAGAAGCCTAGGGTTCAAACGATGGGCCTAAGCTAGCAAGATAGAGTGAAAGGAACCTTGTTCCTTAGATGGACCATTGAGCGATGGGACTACTTGATCACCCAAGTAACCTGGCGATGCGCCAAAGTGCACTTGGGGTTGCCCTGTGGGCAGTCCCGTTGGCCTAGGTACTAGAGCAAAGGGCGAACTAAGCCTTAGCTCACCAACCAGCTTAGCGAGTCGCCCATTGGCCCTCTAGATCGTCTAATAAGCTTCCCATTCTTGGAGCTTACTGGAAATATGGGCGAGTCGCCTAGTGACCTTGGCGAGCCAAGAGGCTCCATTAGGTGAGCAAAATCGTGAGAGGGGGGAAAATTTAAGTTCAAATTTTAAGGGTCCTTAGTTCTTTTCTAAAGTTGAGTCCTCATTATTTTATTCCTTTTCTAGTGACTATTTAACCTTTTTAGACTTGAAAACCTTGGACTTTAGTTACTTTTAAAAGAATTAAAAGAAGACCCATCTCCTCTCAGTATTTCTCTCTCTAGAAGTTCCTCCATTGAAGAACACAAAGAACTTGATGGTTAGGGCTCAAAAATCAATCTTCTCAACTCCAATTCGTGGGCAAAACTTCAATTAAGGTATGTGAACTTTGTTTCATGGAACACTTTACTCCATGAAGCCCTTCAAACTCTAATTTCAAAATTGGTATATTGTTCAAAAACTAGGGTTTCATTCTAGCCATGGGTTCTTCCTAAAAACAATTTTATTATGTTAATAGCATTATATTATGGATGAATTGATGTTTAATGGTGATTTTAATTGTAAAATCCCCCATGAACCCATGAACTACCCCATGACCCCAATTTCATGAATTGTGATGGGTGTATTGATATAAGTTGATTACTATGAATTGTTCCTATGTTAATCTAGTTATTGAATCTTGTTTTATTCATGCTTAAGGTAGTAATTCTAAGTGTGATTGTGATACTTGTTTCATCACCCTTGAAAGGGGTAAGTTTTGAAGGTTTGTTCATGATTGATGAAAGTTGTAGGTGAACTTATAATTCACTTGAAAAGTAAAGATCTTATCACCATTGTATAAATTGAGGTATTATTGAAAGTTAAATTCTCCCCTTAACCTTTACAAATATTCATGCATGACTTGTTTAGGATGGTGGTAACATTGTTGTGATGATTGAAAGGCAATTTCTCATGAAAACACTATGAATGTACTGTGAAAGTTCTCACATATTGATGGCGATTCTAAGGTTGAAAGTACTTTCTCACCTTTGCTGAATCTATGAACTATTATGATGAATTATATTGAATGAAGGGTAGAGCACTCCTTCACACATGTAAATACAATTTAAGACTAATTATGTATAATTTGGGAAGTAATGCTTAGCACCGAGTGGATATGGACAATGAGGTAAAGGCCCTTCCGCCAATGCAATAGGTTGGGTCATCTATGTAAATTTATGAGATGGAATCCCCTCTGCCAATGCAATAGGGCGGGTTTCTAAAAGTAAACTCCCTATCCCACAACGATGTGCCAACATAGGACTTTAGCTAGTGGATCCACCTTAAGGCTAAACATGTTAGCTCTACCTTAGCGAAGTAGGACACCTTCTTTCGGTGTGGGGTTACATGACACCAAATTCCATGTAGCTCACAAGGTCTATGTCGGTTATGGGGTACTCTTCCCTATATGATAAGATAATGAATGAGACATGAACTAAACTATGACTTTTTGGTGAGTTTACTTGGTAGGAGTGGGGGTATGGGACTTCACTTCCACATTGCACAGGTAGACTTAATAGGATATTATGGGATGGTTCTTTTATGTTATGATGACATATGAATGTATGCACGTATGTTGAATGGGTAGGTGATATGGATAACTTTACTTATGTTTAAGTAATGTACATGACTAGTTCCTTGTTGATGACTATTGATTATGATGAGGTCTAGAGATGATATGTATGACCAAGGTAGCTTCAAAGGAGTACTTCGTATGGTTGGTATTATGGGATGCCAACCATACATTGAGCAAGTATTCCTTAGGGGTTGCAAAGGTGTTGATATTATTATGATGGGGATATAAATGTGATTATGGCTTGTCTTTGACTTTGAAATGCATGTTGGTTTCCAAACTTGATAAATGCATCCCTTTCAACTAGAATGTCCTTTTTCTCAGATTTTAAGGATTTTATGCATGTTTCCATACTTAGCACATATTTGTGCTAACCCCTTCTTTCTCTATAGTTTGATAAGTGTAGGTTCCAGCTAGGTGACATTCACTCTCTTCCTTGAAGAAGACTTGGATTGCTTATCTCCAAGTTGTGTTTAGTCCTCAAGTTCTAGGACGGATTAGTCATTTGTTAGTTCTTATTGTACTTCTCTTATAGTGACACTTTTATTTATGTAAAGGGCTAAGTTTCGAACGTTCTATTCCTATGTTTTAGATGGGTATGAGACAAAGTCTAGATTTCCTATGATTTTCTTCTACGAAAAGTGAAGTTGGACTTCTACTGTAAAAGTTTTAAATATTTCTGCATTATTTCTATGTCTTATGTTATGATGATGCTAGAGGCTTGTATGAGACCCCTTCGGGGTCAAATATGTTGTGTCGCATCCGAGGTCTTGACTTGTGTCGTGATAAACTTGGTATCACAACATAAAGTTTTGGGAATGATATTTAGGTTGATGTCTCATGAACCACGTCTAGTAGAATCTTATTCATGAGTGTGAAGCGCGCCACACTTATGAATGAGAGGCTATAAGATGTTTAGGAACTTTCTCTTTTTCCATTACTCTTTAGTCATGCTTGGAGTCCTAACTCTATGAAGTCCTTTCTCCTAACAATTTTCTTGTGATTATAGGCATTGAATAGAAGAAGGGATAATGCAAGAAGGGCACAAGAGGAGAATGTGAATGAGGAGGTTCCCCCTCAAGCTCCTCAAGACCCTCAAGATAAAGGGGTCATAACTAATGTGGAGATAAGGGTGTCTTTCCAAACTTTAACCTAACTCATGACGGTTCAAACTCAAGTCGTCACCACTCAAGCCCAAGAAATAATGGCTCAAGCTAACCGAGAAGTTGGGCCCTGGGAAAATCCAAATGTGAGTACCATGGCGTCAAGGTTGCAAGATTTTAATAGGATGAACCCTCCTATTTTCTTGGCTTCCAAGTTTAGTGAACACCCACAAGAGTTTTTGGAAGAGGTCTACAAGATAGTGGAGGCTATGGGGGTCACTTCTATTGAGAAAGTCGAATTAGCGGGGTATCAATTGAAAGATGTGGCCCAAGTGTGGACACTTAATGGAGGGACAATAGGGTTATAAGAGCGGGTCCCATAAATTGGGAAGTATTCAAGAAGGCCTTCATTGATAGGTTCTTTCCCCGTGAGAAGAGGGAAGATAAAGTTAAGGAATTTATCAACCTTCATCAAGGAGGTCTGAGTGTGCAGGAATACTCTTTGAAATTCAATAAGTTGTCCAAATATGTCCCGTCTTTGGTGTCTAACCCAAAAGATGAAATGAGTCACTTTGTGACCGGTGTGTCTGATTCAATTGAGGAAGAATGTCGTGCGGCAATGCTCTATGACAACATGGATATCTCAAGGTTGATGGTATATGCCCAACAAGTTGAGGAGTCTAGGTATAGGAAGAAGAATAGAGAGGTGAAGAGGCCAAGGCCCGAGGATGGAAATTCTTCTAAGCGTAGGTTTGAAGGTCAAAGTGGACGAAGGTTCAAGAAGAGGTTCTCCAATCGAAGTTCCTCCAATGCTCCAAGGACCAACAAAGATAGGGTGGCTAACCTTAAGTCTCAAGGAGACAATAGGGGTGGATCTTCCATGGAGAGGCCTACATGTGCCAGGTGTGGTAAGAAGCATAAGGGGAAATGTCTTGCCGGTATGGGTGTGTAAAAAGTGGGCACCAATTGAAAGATTGTCCAACCCATGCGGCCAAGGTGAAAGAGGGAAATCATGCTCCTCCAAGTGGATCTAATGCCAATGCTCCCAAGAAGAATTGCTTCTATGCCCTCCAATCTAGAAGTGATCAAGAGGGGACCCCAGACGTTGTTACCGGTATATTGCAAGTATTTTCAATTAATGTTTATGCATTATTAGACCCCGGTGCCACTTTATCTTTTGGTACCACTTTTGTGGCAATGAAATTTGAAGTGCCTCCTGAAGAGTTAAAAAACCTTTTTCGTGTCTACCCCAGTAGGTGATTCAGTTGTAGCTAAAATAGTGTATAAGAGATATCCTATCTCTTTGTCTCATAGAGTCACTTTGGTTGATTTGAAAGAATTAGACATGTTGGACTTTGATGTTATCTTGGGGATGGATTGGCTTCTTGCTTGTTTTGCATCCATTGATTGTAGAACTCAGGTAGTAAAGTTTAAATTTCCATATGAACCCGTTTTAGAATGGAAGGGGGGAAACTCTATCCCTAGAGGTCGTTTCATTTCATGTCTAAAATCTTGTAAAATGATCTCAAATGGGTGTATGTATCACATTGATAGGGTCATGGACATTGAGTCTGAGACTCCTTCTTTGGAGTCGGTCCCCGTAGTGAGAGAGTATCCAGAAGTCTTCCCCGATGACTTTCCTGGTATTCCTCCCAAACGGGAAATAGACTTCGGCATTGATTTTATGTCAGATACAAAACCCATATCCATTCCCCCTTACCGGATGGCTCCGACCGAATTGAATGAATTGAAGGCACAACTCAAGGATTTGCTAGATAAAGGTTTTATTCAACCAAGCATATCTCCATAGGGTGCTCCAGTATTATTTGTAAAAAAGAAAGATGTGTCCCTTAGGATGTGTATTGATTACCGCCAATTGAACAAGGTCACCATAAAGAAGAAGTACCCCATCCCTAGAATTGATTATTTGTTTGACCAACTCCAAGGGGTGAGTTACTTTTTGAATATTGACCTAAGGTCGGGATACCACCAACTTAGGGTGAGAGAGGTTGACATTCCTTAGACGGCCTTTCGTACAAGATATGGTCACTATGAATTCCTAGTCATGTCTTTTGGTCTAACAAATGCCCCAGCGGCATGCATGGATCTAATAAATAGGGTATTTAGGCAATATCTTGATTCGTTTGTTATTGTCTTTATTGATGATATCTTGATCTATTCGAAGAGTGAAGGTGAAAATACGGATAATTTAAGGATAGTATTGCAAGTCCTTAAAGACCTCCGGCTATATGTTAAGTTTAGTAAGTGTGAGTTTTGGCTAAGGTAGGTTGCTTTCCTTGGGAATATTGTGTCGGGTATGGGATTAGAGGTTGATCCTAAGAAGATGGATGTGGTCAAGAGTTGGCCTAGACCCCTAAGTCCCACCGATATTAGAAGATTTTTGGGTTTGGCCGGGTATTATAGGATATTTGTTGAGGGATTCTCATCCATCGCTTCTCCATTAACGGCCTTGACCAAAAAAAAGTCCAAGTTTGAGTGGTCGGAGGCATGTGAGAAGAGCTTCCAAGAATTCAAGAATAGACTCACCTCCGCTCCGGTGTTAACCTTACCGAAGGGTACCGACGGATTCGTAGTATATTGTGATGCTTCGAGAGTAAGGTTGGGGTGTGTTCTCATGCAACACAGTAAGGTGATTGCCTATTATTCAAGGCAACTCAAGATTCATGAAAAGAATTACCTAACCCATGATCTCGAACTAGGGGTGGTGGTTTTTGCCTAGAAAACATGGAGACAATATCTCTATGGGGTGCATGTAGACGTGTTTACCAACCACAAGAGTCTTTAATATGTGTTTAGCAAAAAAGACTTGAATCTCCGACAAAGGAGATGGTTAGAGCTTTTGAAATATTATGACATGAGTGTCCTATACCACCCCGAAAAAGCTAATGTGGTTGCGGATGTCCTAAGTAGATTGTCCATTAGTAGTGTGGCTCATGTAGAAGATGAGAAGAAGGAATTGGTTCAGGATGCCCACTTAGGTGTCCAACTAGTGGATTCGACCAAGGGTGGGTTCATGGTCCATCATAGTTCTGAATCATCCTTTGTAGTTGATGTGAAGTCTAAGCAACATCTTGATCCTATATTAATGGATTTGAAAGAATCGGTTCTCAACAAGTCCGTTGAGGTTTTCCCCCAAGGGGGACATGGGGTGCTTAGGTACCAAGGTAGGTTGTGTGTTCAACATGTTGATGGTTTGACAGAGAAAATTCCAGAAGAGGCTCATGGTTCGCGATATTCTATTCATCCGGGAGCCACCAAGGTGTACCATGACCTATGGGAAGTCTATTGGTGGAATGATACAAAGAAGGATATAGCGGGTTTTGTGTCCAAATGTACAAATTGTCAACAAGTTAAGGCCGAATATCTAAAACCGGGAGGTTTGCTCCAAGATATAAATATTCCCACTTGGAAGTGGGAGGAGGTAAATATGGATTCTGTTGTGGTTTTTCCTTGTACTCGTAGGCAACGTGATTCTATTTGGGTCATTGTTGATAGGATGAGTAAATCAGCCCATTTCATTCACGTCAAGGTTACCTTCTCGGTGGAAGATTATGCTAAGTTGTATATCAAGGAGGTAGTGAAGTTGCAAGGGAGTCCTTTGTCCATCATATCGGACCGGGGTGCTCAATTTACTTCACATTTTTTGAAGGCGTTTCAACAAGGACTTGGTACCAATGTTAAACATAGTTTCGCTTTTCACCCTCAAACGGATAGTCAAGCCGAACACACCATTCAAACCTTAGAGGACATGTTGAGGGCGTGTATAATTTATTTCAAGGGTAATTGGGACGATCATCTTCCCTTGATAGAATTTGCCTACAACAATACCTACCACTCTATCATTGCCATGGCTCCGTTTGAAGCACTATATGGTAGGAGATGTAGATCTCCGGTGGGTTAGTTTGAAGTAGGTGAGTTTGTTCTAATTGGTCCCGAACTAGTCTATGATGCCATTGAAAAGGTTTGACTCATTAGAGAGAGGTTGAAGACGACCCAAAGGCGGTAAAAGTCCTATGCCGACAATAGAAGAAGGGATCTTGAATTTGAAGTTGGTGATTGGGTCTACTTGAAAATCTCACCTATAAATGGTGTGATGAGGTTTGGCAAGAAGGGGAAACTTAGTCCCCAGTATGTGGACCTGTACCAAATCTTGAAACGTGTTGGGAAAGTTGCATATGAAGTTGACTTGCCAAATGAGTTGGCTTCGGTTCACCCGGTGTTTCATGTTTCCATGCTCAAGAAATTAATTGGTGATCAGGTATCCATCCTACCTTTAAAGGGTTTAGGAGTTGATCAGAACCTTTCCTATGAAGAAGTTCCGATTGAAATTTTGGACCAGCAAGTTAGGAAGTTAAGAAACAAAGAACTAGTTAACGTTAAGGTCTTATGGCAGTATCACTTAGTTGAGGGTGCTACATGGGAGGCCGAGGCCGATATGAAGTCCCGCTATCCTCATCTTTTTCCTTCTACTCCTAACCCTACTTTGAGGCAAATAGTTTCTTGAGTTTGGTGTTTTGGAAATCATTTGTGCTATGAGTTTTCTTTATGATTTCCATATGTTGTGCATGTTCTTGTGAGAATTCATGGTTAGCATATATTGAGTTTTCTTAATTTATATTTGCCTCATGTTGGTTTGCACTTTAGTATGATAATTGCATATTTGACTTCATGAGGTGAAATTATGAACATGTTTGGCTATACTTGTGATAATATGGCTTAATGGCTCTATATATATTGTGTTGGGCTTTTTGAGTTGGAGATGTTAGTTCCTCCAAAAATGATATGAAATGATCGGTTGGTGCATGTTGGGTTGTGGATGTAGTTACTACTTCCTTGTAATTGCATTGTTTCTCTTTTGAGCTAGAGTTGATGTTTCCTCCTATGAGTTGTGCATTTTAGTATGTTGCATGAATGATGGGCTGCTAGTGTTGAGTCTTTATTACCGTAAGGTATCTAAATCATCATTTGAGGACGAATGTTCCCAAGAGGGAGATAATGTAACACTCCAGAAAATTGTAGGTTAAACTAGAACCTCTTTGTGTGAGTTAGAGTAACTCTAATTCGATGTCTAGGCTGTTTTTAGAACTCGAATGAGTAAGGAAGAAGCCTAGGGTTCAAACAATTGGCCTAAGCTAGCAAGATAGAGTGAGAGGAACGTTGTTCCTTAGATGGACCATTGGGTGATGGGAATACTTGATCGCCCAAGTGACTTGGCGATGCGCCAAAATGCACTTGGGGTCACCTTGTGGGCTGTCCCTTTGGCCTAGGTACTGGACCAAAGGGCAAACTAAGCCTTAGCTCACCAACCAGCTTGGCGAGTCACCCATTGGCCCCCTAGATCTCCTAATGAGCTGCCCATTCTTGGAGCTTACTGGAAATATGGGTGAGCCAAGTGTTCACTTGGTGAGTCACCTAGTGCCCTTGGCGAGCCAAAAGGGTTCATTAGGCGAGCAAAATCGTGAGAGGGGAAAAAATTTAAATTCAAATTTTAAAGGTCCTTAGTTCTTTTCCAAAGTTGAGTCCTCATTATTTTATTCCTTTCCTAGTGACTATATAACCTTTTTAGACTTGAAAACCTTGGACTTTAGTTACTTTTAAAAGAATTAAAAGAAGACCCATATCCTCTCAATATTTCTCTCTCTAGAAGTTCCTCCATTGAAGAACACCAACAACTTGAAGGTTAGGGCTCAAGAATCAATCTTCGCAACTCCGAATCGTGGGCAAAACTTCAATTTAGGTATGGGAACCTTGAAGCCCTTCAAACTCTAATTTTGAAATTGGTATATTGTTCAAAAACTAGGGTTTTCATTCTATCCATGGGTTCTTCCTAAAAATGATTTTATTATGTTAATTGAATTTTACTATGGATGAATTGATGTTTAATGGTGATTTTAATTGTAAAACTCCCCATGAACCCATGAACTATCCCATGACCCCAATTTCATGAATTGTGATAGGTGTATTGATATAAGATGATTACTATGAATTGTTCCTATGTTAATCTAGTTATTGAATCTTGTTTTATTCAGGCTAAAAGTAGTAATTCTAAGTGTGAATGTGAGACATGGTTCATGATCCTTGCAAGGGGTAAGTTGTGAAGGTTTGTTCATGATTAATGAAAGTTGTAGGTGAATTTATAATTCACTTGAAAGGTAAAGATCTTATCACCATTGTGTAAATTGAGGTATTATTGTAAGGTCAATTCTCCCCTTACCCTTTATACATATTTATGTATGACTTGTCTAGGATGGTGGTAACATTGTTGTGTTGATTGAAAGGCTAATTCTCATGAAAACAATATGAATGTAATGTGAAAGTTCTACTCACATGTTGATGACAATTCTAAGGTTGAAAGTACATTCTCAACTTTAATGAATCTATGAGCTATTATGATGAATTGTATTGAATGAAGGGTACAACACTCCTTCACACATGTAAATGCAATTTAAGATTAATTATGTATAATTTGGGAAGGAATGCTTAGCACCGAGTGGATATGGACAATGAGGTAAAGGCCCTTTTGCCAATGCAATAGGTTAGGTCATCTAAGTGAACTCATGATATGGAAGCCCCTCCGCTAATGCAATAGGGCGGGTTTCTAGAAGGAATCTCCCTATCTCATAACTATGTGCCAACATAGGACTTTAGCTAGTGGATCCACCTTAAGGATATACATGTTAGCTATACCTTAGGCAAGTAAGACACCTTCTTTTGATGTGGGATTACATGACACCGGATTCCATGTAGCTCACATGGTCTATGTCGGTTATGGCTACTCTTCCCTGTATGATAAGATAATGAATAAGACATGAACTAAACTATAACTTCTTGGTGAGTTTACTTGGTAGGAGTGGGGGTATGGGACTTCAGTTCCACATTGCACAATTAGACTTAGTAGGATGTTATGGGATGGTTCTTTTATGTTATGACGAGATATGAATGTATGCACATATGTTGAATGGATAGTTGATATGGATGACTTTCCTTATGTTCAAGTAATGTACATGACTAGTTTCTTGTTGATGACTATTTATTATGATGAGGTCTAGAGATGATATGTATGACCAAGGTAGCTTCAAAGGAGTACTTGGTGTGGTTGGTATTATGGGATGCCAACCATACATTGCACAAGTGTTCCTTAGGGGTTGCTAAGGTTTTGATATTATTATGATGGGGATATAAATGTGATTATGGCTCGTCTTTGACATTGGAAATGCATGTTGGTTTCCAAACTTGATAAATGCATTCCTTTCAACTAAAATGTCCTTTTTATCATATTTTAAGGACTTTATGCATGTTTCCATACTTAGTACATGTATTTGCTAACCCCTTCTTTCTCTACATTTTGATAAGTGTAGGTTCCGGCTAGGTGACATTCACTCTCTTCCTTAAAGAAGACTTGGATTGCTTATCTCCAAGTTGTGGTGAGTCCTAAAGTTCAAGGACGGATTACTCATTTCTTAGTTCCTAGTGTACTTCTATTATATTGAGACTTTTATTGATGTACAAGGCTAAGTCCCAAACTTTTTGTTGCTATGTTTTAGATGGGGTATGAGACCAAGTCTAGATTTCCTATGATTTTCTTCTATGAAAAGTGAAGTTGGATTTCTATTGTAAAAGTTTAAATTTTTTCTGCATTATTTCTTTGTCTTATGTAATGATGATGCTAGAGGCTTGTATGAGACCCCTTCGGGGTCAAATACGCCGTGTCGTATCCATGATCTAGACTCAGGTCATGACAGTTAAGAGCATCGTGACACCATCAAGGACTGTCCCAATGTAGGGGTCACCTAGAAGTGCCTTAGACGGCTCATTGTGAGTTAGATGACCCGTCTAGGGGTATGTACTAGTCACCCAAATAGTGAGGTTATACCCCAAGGACACTATGAAGGATTGTAGACGCCTAGATAGTTTGTGAGCTTCACATGGACCGTGAAGTAGTCTATGAAAGGGACTTATCGGTCTGGTTTTTTGGGTAAATTTCAAAAAAATTGTATCTTTTAACACAAAATGAGTTACTTGCCCCTGATCTGTCAACTTAAAGGTCCTTGAGTCTTCTTTTTAACACCACCAAGTTTTCCTAGTTTCAAGCCCAGAGTAAAAAGTTATGCTCATATTAGTGGAGTCCCGTTAGGTAGGGCTACATCACGACCCACTAGACAGGCCATGATTCTTTAAACAGCCCATAAAGCCCTTCTTGAAGGTAAAATTGTCAGTTTTAAGTGAGGGTCGTATTGTTCTTTTGCCCTATGCGTTTGGTACTTAAACTACATAAATTTACTTTGTCTAAGCATAGTTAATTAGTCAAAAACTACAAAAACATTCATTTTCTAAAATCATCTAACATAGAAAGAAAAGATGCGACATTTTTTTTCTCAAGAACAAGGAGAGCTCTCCTTCAAGTTCAGCCTCGAAATCCAAAGGATTTCTCAGTAGTTTGCTTCACTAGGTGTGTTGGATTTCACTAGTGGGTCCCTTTCACCATTTGGACCCCAGAATTTAGTGAAATCTTTAGCTTCTCCATAAATTGTTTACACCTACGGTTCCTAAATCTTAGGGATCCATTGTAATTTAGGTGCTATAGTTTCTATAATATTAATTACATGTTTCTTGGAAGATTAGTGTAGTCCCATGTATAAAACTCAGAAACCCTCGCTTGTGTTAATTATATATATTTCATAAAATATTCTTATTAGGCAGATTAGTCAAACAATCATGCTTAAAAATTTTAATGCCAAATCTTTCAATATATGCATGATGCATTCTTAGAAAATTATCAGTATTTTGAGCTATCCGGTATTACAGTTGCAGTTTTAGCTTTATATACACTTGGGAGTAAACATAACACCGAGTTGGACTAGGGTATAGAGTACCCTCAAGGCTCGGAACTACGTGTCATAATAGGTTTATAAGTCCCCTATGTTGGGCATTTATTTTAGTGATCACGACACAATCATGCCTTTATACCCTGGAAAGGTATATTGGGTCCTCTTGATGGGTCATATACATTAGACTCCATGTTTAACTCACGTGGTTTATGTTGGTTAATAGTATCTCCTAGAGTCATATTTATGGTGTATTGACCATGTATTTAGTATTTATTTCATTATTCAATTCAGCGTGTTATATCTTCATAATTAGTACTTGGTCATTGCATCCAGCTCAACTTTTAGTCATGTTTCAGTATATCTTTTTCCATGTTCAATTTCTCTATTGTTCAAATTTGCATATATCCCGCATGCTCTGTACTTTCAAAGTACAGACGCATACTTTTGTGCTACATCATTATATGATGTAGGTTCAAGCATTAAACGTCTAGACCGCGCTTAGATTGACTTTTGGTACGTAATCAAAAACTTCAGTGGTGAGTCCTCATAGTACGAGGAAGATAGACATGTTGTACTTTTATGTATTCACTTTTATGTTTCAGACCTGTTGGAGTTAGCTCGGGGAATGTGCCAAAAACTCAGATAAGTTAGAGGCTTTCAAATATATAATAGATTCATCTTTAGTTGTTAGTTTTATTTTCAGTCATCACTATACTCTTCATATACTATATATATTTATACATGTTGGGTCTTTTCCTATTTCAGCTATGAAACTATTTTTGTCTTCCACACAATACTTGTTTGAATTGAAATTGTATAGATATGCCATGCCATGGGTTAGCTTGGGGTCATTTGTGATACTAAGCACCGTTTTGCATCGAGGGGTAGCCTCGGGGTATGACAAACTTTGTATCATAGCATCTGGTTCAAGAGTCCTAGGGTGTCTAAAAACCGTACCAAGTAAAGTCCCTTTCATGGGTGTGAAGCGCACCACACTTATGAGGGGGAGGCTTCGAGGTGTTCCGAGAAAAAATCACTTCTTTTGCTATTTTTATCATGCGATGTACTGTGAATCAACTTCTCCTTTTTAATCCATCGCTATGCATTTCAGATCAAGCCTCGTCACAAAGCTAACGCGGTTTCTCTAGTCTAGGGCCATGAGGTTTCAAATGTAGAGTTCAATAATGCAATTTAGATATTTGCTCAGATCATAGCCAACCATGCCAACCAGCACGCCCCAGCTCTTGCAAACCCAAATGGTAGATCCGCTGCAGCCATGGTTCGAGATTTTGTTCGTATGAAACTGCCAGAGTTTCTAGGGACGAACGATTGTGGGGACACACATATCTTTATTGAAGTGATCAAGAAGATTCAAGAAGTTATGCAAGTAACTGGTACTGATAGTGTTATACTAGCATCCTATCAACTTAAGGATGCGGCTCACATCTGGTTCACGCAGTGGAAAGACAACAAGTGTGTGGATGTAGTTTTAGTGACATGGGACTATTTTACTAGAGTGGTTCTTCTCGGGAGAGTTGAGGGAGGCTATGGCTCAGTAACTTATGAACTTGAGGCAGGGGTTGATGTTACTCCTTGAATATAGGTTAAATTTCACTTAGTTTTCAAGGTATGCTCCACATATTGTGGTTGATTCGAGAGCACAAATGGGCAAGTTTTTGTTTGGAACATCTGATCTAGAAAAGACCGAGTGCAGGAATGATATGCGATTATGGAATATGGATATCTCAAGACTAATGACCCATGCTCAGCAGGTTGTGGGAGATAAGTTCAAGGAAATTTCTAAGGATAAAAAAAAGGCGAGAACGGGGTACTATGAATATTTTCACAATAGGTCGGGCGGTAGAAATCGCTCACAGTTTCAGGAGAGGTCTATAGCCCAGTGCCTTCATAAGCTAGCGCTCTATCCCCCAGGTTTTGACAAGATTAGAAATGGAAGGCATCAGGCTCTAAGTCTTAGGGAAGTGTCGTAGGTAACCAAACTTCTCCATCTTGTCAAAAGTGTTACAAGAACCATCTTTGCAAGTGTATTGCTAGTAGAGAGGGGTGTATTGGGTGTGGTTAGTTTGGCCATAGGTTGAAGGATTGCCCTTTGGCCAAGATAGGACAGGGAGGTAATAGAGCTCGGTCTACAACATTAGCAGTGCTAGTAGGTCTCCTCGCTCAACAAAGTACCTCGTCTAGTACATGTGGTGGTCAACGCCTGAACAAGGTTTATGCTCGACAAGCTCAGCACAACCAGGAGGATTCTACTGAGATGGTCACGGGTACGTTACAATTATTCTATTTAGATGTTTATGCATCATTAGATCCAAGGCCTACACTTTCTTTTGTAACTCCTTATATAGCAGTTAATGTCGGTGTCAGTCCAAAAACTCTCGTAGAACCATTCTCAGTCTCTTCTCCATTTGTGACCCAATAATATCTAGATGGGTTTAAAGAAATTGTCGTGTGACAGTTTCCCAGAAATTTAACTGTGCAGACCTTGTAGAGTTAGAAATGATAGATTTTGATATCATTATAGGCATGGATTGGTAACATTCCTATTATGCCTCAGTCAAATGTAGAACTAGGATAGTTCCATTTTAGTTTCCAAACGATTCAGTCTTAGAGTTGCATGGTAGTAACTTAGTTCTAGTAGATCAATTTATTTATTACCTTAAGGCAAGGAAAATGGTTTCTAAAGGTTATATCTATCATCTTGTTTAGGTTAAGGATTAAGACTTTGAAACCCAAAATCTTGATTTACTCCCAGTCGTAAATGAGTTTCTAGAAGTGTTCCTAGAAGATCTTCCCAGAGTTCCTCCCGAAAGGGAAGTCAACTTCAGAATAGATATCCTTCATGACACCCAGCCTATTTTGATTTCTCCATACACTATGGCTCCAGTCGAGCTTAAGGAATTGAAAGAACAGTTGAAAGACCTTATCGATAAGGGCTTCATCAGACCCAGCGTCTCTCCATGGGGTGCTCCATTATTGTTTGTGCGTAAAAATGATGGTTCTCCCAGGACGTGCATTAACTATCATCAGTTAAATAAAGCATAATAAAGAATAAATACCCCATCCACAGGATTGATTACTTGTTCTACCAATTTCAAGGTGCTAGTTGCTTTTCTAAGATAGACCTTAGATGTAGCTATCATTAACTGAGATTCAGCGATATGGACATCTTGAAGAAACCCTTCAGCACTCGATATGGTCACTACGGATTTGTAGTTTTGGACTAAAGAATGCCCCTACAAATTTCATGGACTTTATAAACAAGGTGTTTAAGTAGTATTTACACTTATTGGTCATCGTCTTTATTGATGATATCATCACTTATTCTCAAACTGAGGAAGAGCGTGTAACTAATCTGAGAGTTTTTCTGAACACCCTCAAGGATCTCTAGTTATTTGTTAAGTTCAGCAAATGTAAATTTTGGTTACAGTCTGTCTCTTTCCTTAGTCATGTGGTATCTAACGAAGGGATCCGAGTGGATTCCCAGAATATTGAAGAATAGAGTACCGACCAAGAACAACCTCTCTGATTGATATTAGAAGTCTCTTGGGTTTACCTGGTTATTATAGGAGGTTGGTTGAAGGATTTTCATCCATAGCGGCCCTACTAACCAAGTTGAATTAGAAAACAGTCAAGTTTTAATGGTTATATGAGTGTGAGAAAATCTTTTTATAACTGAAGACCAGGCTAACTACAAGTACTGTCTTGACTCTACTAGATGGTTCAAATAGTTATGTGGTTTGTTGTGAAGCATCAAGGGTCAGGTTAGGTTGTGTGTTGATTCAACAAGGTAAGGTCATAACTTATGCTTCTAGAGAGCTTAAGGTCTATGAGAAGAACTACCCGACTGATGACCTCGACCTTGGAGTCATCGTGTTAGCCCTAAATATTTGAAGACACAACTTGTATGGTGTTCATGTTGATGTATTCACAGATAATAAGATCCTCTAGTATGTGTTCACCAAGAAAGAGTTGAATATTTATCTGAAGAGATGGCCTGAATTCCTCAATGACTATGACTTGAATGTTCACCGATATCCGGGTAAGGCCAATGTAGTGGCTGACACCCTCAGTGGACTATCCATGGGTAGTGCGGCATATGTTGAAGAACAAAAGAAAGAATTAGCAAAAGATATTCACCGTCTTGCTCGCTTAGGAGTTTGCCTTATATACGTTAGATGGTGGAGTGATAGTCCAGAATGGATCTTAATCTTCACTAGTAGTGGGGATTTAGAAGAAATCTGATAGTGATCCTATATTGGTTCAATTAAAATGTGCAATTCATCAGCTGAGAGTTGAGGTTTCTCCCAAGGGGGAGATGGTGTGCTTCATTACCAAGGTCATTTATTTGTCCCTAATATGGGTGATTTGAGGCAGCAGATCCTTATAGAAACCCATAATTAAAGATATTCTATTCACTCGCGTGCTACTAAGATGTACTTGATCTACGGGAAGCCTATTGGTGGAACGTCCTGAAGAGGGACATCATAGATTTTATGGCTAACTGTCCTAACTATTGATGAGTCCGAGATTTGGACTTATTTAGGGATTTTTTCATAGGTTTAGTGTCCTGAAATCCTAAATTTGTGCCACGAACTGATGAAAAATCCTTGAATTTTGGGTATATGGGTTGAGGAACAAAGCTAGGATATTAATAGGCAAAAAGGACAACACAAGTTGGAAAAAAAAGAAAAACCAAGCCTGACAATCGCCAAAAGAATGCGGCGGATCGCCGAGTTACTCCTGAATCGCCTAAAGTTACAGAACATTGAGTCTGAAATGGGAAGAAATTAGGCAAAGTATATTGCCTATCAGTGACTCGCCGACTCCATCAGCAAAGGATGACCATGTCGCCGAATGTATTGAGTAAAGCCAAGTTGAACTCAAAATGGCGAGCTAAAAGATCAAAGGGCACATCGTAGAAATGGACGGCGATCTCAATTTAGAAAGCATAAAATTACAGTGCTTGAATGATCAAAAGGTGAAGAAAGAAGGCGAGAGGAAAGGACGATCGGTGAGTCACCGAATTGTCAGCGAAGCCCAACTTTCCTCACCGATTGGCCTTAATAACCCACACCTCATATTAGTATAAAGTGATTTTTGGAAGAGAGAGAAAGTATTCAGAAATTGTGAGGAACAAAAGATACAGAGCAAAAACACTGCTACTGTTGATTTCAAGTAATTTTAGCAAGGTTTTTCAATTGGGTATTGTAATAGGGAAGATATTGTTCATTTTTTATTTTTGAATTTCATTTACCCAGCTATGGAAAATGTGGTAGGTATTGAATTTCGTCGTTTTACTATGTTGGCTAAAACCCCAATCTTGGGGTTTTTACAATGTAACCAATTGTTGCGTTTTACTTAATGGGTGTTATTGATTATTGAATTTCGATATTAATTTGAAGTGCGTCTACTGTGGTTTAACTCCAAAATTACATGTTTAGTGCAATATACTTCAGGGTTATATGATTGCTCGAGAGAGAAATATAGAGATAAGGTAGTAACTTGGCATCCATATTTAGTGGGTCTTGATAATTTCAGCTTGAGAAAGTGATACTCGGGATTCATCCTTTGTATCTAGCTCGAAAGAGTAGATTTGATTAGAATGTGGGCTAGTTTTCTTACAGATAGCACTGAGTTCGAAAGAACTTACTGGAAATAAGGTAATTGTACGAGAGAAAAGTACCTTACCTAAATTCCATCTTACCCATGACGAATTAACATTGTTGGTAGTGATTTACACATGTTGAGTTGAATTCTGCAGTTGGTTAGTAAATCCCCAAATCATTATCTCTTTATTTGATTGTTCCTTGTAGATTGTTGAAGTGGTTTGGTAGTCGAAGATCTACTTCCTTTGAATAGTGATTGCATCTTTGAATTTAGTTCATAATTTCCTAAAAACATTTAGTCATTCAGTTGCAAAAGCCACCGTTATCACTTCATAGTCGACCTCAAAATAGAACTACTCTCTGTGGGATTGACCCCAACTTATTTAGTTGGGTTTTATACTGATTTATGATCGTTGACCACCAAGAATTTGATGAGGTGTGCATGAAACGTTAAATCAAAATGGCACCACTGCCGGGAAGTAGCATTGTTTAGAGTTCTTTTATCAAAGTTTAACTTGTGAATTTGTCGGTTGTAGTTGATTCAATTTAGGTTGTTTTGTGTTTGTTTTGGTTGTGTTGAGCAGAAGAGAGAATGAGTGAGACAAAGATAAATGGTAGCCAAGTAGGTCACTGAAATGATGTTGATGATGTTAATAGTTTGCACAATCCAGTCCAATTGGGTGGATTGGTGCAATCTGCCTACCGTTAGCTGAAAGGATGCTATATTTGATGTCACGAGAACAACTCTTCATATCATCTAAATAAAGGGGCTCTATGTAGGGTTGACTCATGAAGACACACATGAGCATGTGAGAAATTTTATATATGTTTGCAGCCCATTTTCATTCAAGAATGTGTTTCAAGAATCAATCCGGCTCATCTCTGACGGGGGAAGCTAGAAAATGGTTATCTGAGTTACCAAAGAATTCTATCACATCATGGGATGAGCTTACCACGGCATTCAATGTGAGGTTCTTTCCTCCATCGAGGATGATGAAACACAGAGATAACATTCAATGTTTTAAGCGATTGGAGGGTGAACCCATTCATGAAACATGGTTGAGGTTTAAGAAACTCCTACTTCAATGCCCGACTCACGGGCTACCAAACGAGTAGCTACTCCAATATTTTTACCATAATCTTGATTCGGTAAATAAAGGAGTGCCTGATCAATTGGTTCGAGGGGGAATAATGTTGCAATCATTTGAAGTGGCTTCATTTATTCTTGATGACATGATGAAAATAAATCAAGCTTGGCACACTCAAGAAGATCAAGTTTCAGTTTTTCGTTTTAGAATGACTCAAGAGCAACTTGATAAGGAAAGAGAGAGGGATGAGAATATCAAGAAGATGTTAGCCCAAATGGAACTACTACAAGCACAAATGTTAGAGAATGTGTTTCAAAGATTTTATTATAATATTCTGCAGAATTCATGGTAAAATATAATAATATTTATTGTAATATTCTTTCGATAGTTGTTTTAATCTGAATATTTCCTTAATATTATTTATGATGTATTCTAGATAAAACATATCTTGGGTTCTTAGATACATATATAAATTTTCCTCCATTAATTGTTCTAATAGT
This sequence comes from Solanum acaule, assembly GCA_036250505.1. Lineage (NCBI taxonomy): Eukaryota > Viridiplantae > Streptophyta > Magnoliopsida > Solanales > Solanaceae > Solanum > Solanum acaule. The sequence continues at coordinate 724 of JAJOOR010020106.1, read as the reverse complement.
TTTATATCTTCCATAGATTCTATCCAATATTGTAAATATTCGTAGTTCATTTTAATCTGAATTTATTTCTAAATCATACCATTCTATTCTTTCGAGGTCTAAATCATATAGGTCTATTTCATACCATTGTTGGTTTAATATATCTTCTGATTCGTTATTATTAAATATTTTTTCCCATATAATTCTTCTTAATTCAATTATTTCTATACCTTTAATTATATATAAGATTAAAGTTTCATAGTTTTTTATCATTTCATCATGCATGTATATAGTCATGTTCGTCGTTATGCAGGTTTTTTATTTTCAATTATTCCTTCCTATAAAATTCATAATTGATTAAATTCATATTAGATTATTAAATTTTTCGGTGCGAAATTCATCTTACTGGTAGGTGAGGGATTCATGATATTTTTTGTAGTGTAGTAGGTGTAGAATTTATGACTTTTTTGGTAGGTGTATCATTTTTGGTAGGTGAGGAATCTATTTTAAAGATTTTGTTATCATATTTTGCGGAATTCATGGTAAAATATAATAATATTTATTGTAATATTCTTTCGATAGTTGTTTTAATCGGAATATTTCCTTAATATTATTTATGATATATTCTAGATATAACATATCTTGGGTTCTTAGATACATATATAAATTTTCCTCCATTAATTGTTCTAATAGTTTTATATCTTCCATAGATTCTATCCAATATTGTAAATATTCGTAGTTCATT